>DWHP01001057.1:0-17077 GCA_018247895.1 Parnassius honrathi
GCGTTGTCAGCCTTGAGGACTAAGTTGGAATGCCTCTTTTCCAGTAAAAAGGGTCTCCGGTTCTCTACACTCACCATTCGAAATACAGCAGCATTAAGCTGCTATTTGACGCTGGTATTCTGTGAGAGCGTGGTCCTTCCCCGGTCGAGCCGACACACTCGTGCTACAACTATACAGTTAATATAGCTGCAGTATGGCTCTACCACGTAAATAATCTCAATAAAATGTGTATCTTTTTGTGTAGTAAATAAAGTAATATTTTGTATTATTATCTTAAAAAGTGCGCGCCGCATTGCGTCACGTCACGTCTCGATTTGAGCTGACCCTAAGTTATCCGTTCTATGAAATAGTATTATTTTAAAGTTTTATTTTGTAGAGAAAACACAATGTTATTTTTGCTTATTTATTTTTTATATAGTAACAATAGACAAAATATTACCTGTGGTCCCGTGTATCCTCTGGCTCCATACATTCCTTCCGAACCCTGCAAATATATTCCAAAATTACATAAAGAAAATATAGAAACATCAGAAGCTAAGCGAAGTTATTAGTGCTTTTGAATTTACCCGTTCGCCTTTGTCGCCACTGTCACCTCGCTCACCCCAGTCACCTGGTTCACCTTGTATGCCAGTCCGTCCTTCAGGTCCATCGTCACCATAATCACCTTGTAGACCAAGGACTCCGGGAGGACCTGGATCTCCTCGATCTCCTTTTATACCGGCACAGTCGCACACAGTTTGGTTGCATATTACCTGTGACAAAAACAAAACATGACGTCAATGTGTTCACTAGTAATGGTTTTATAATAATTTTCATAATTTACAATCATGTTGCGGGACGGCCTGACAATATATTGTCGATATTTTAAATTACGAGTATATTTTTAACAATTTAACTTTTTAAAGGATGTGATAAATAATCAATAAATTGAATTTATTATATTTATTAAACTATTGACAAACTGGCTGAAATGAAAAAAAAACCTGTGCTATACTGATATATTAGATATAGACTGATAATTCTTTAATTTAATCGTAACTGTACGTTTTTAAAAGAAAATTAAAAAAATAATTGACTTTAATTAGAACACCGGTCCACAGTGATTTAATAAATGTTCTCCTCTAAGCTGCAAAATCCCTATCAACATTCTGACCTAAAACAATTATTTGTAGGGCATAATAATGCTTGTTCCGTGGGTTGAGTTCAAACAAATGCTTAGCCAATGCACCGTCATATTGTTGTGGAAGAGGATTTAAGATAATTCTATGCCGATTATTTGTAAACTGATTGGTTGTGCATGGTTTGGCACTAGATTTTCAAATAATCATCAGATTCAAATTTTACTTTAATATATTATTAGTAATTTTATTTCCGATAATGAAATTTGCACATTTTTGTAAATATTTCTGGTTATATTTTAAGTATCGAGTTAATTTACTAAACTTTGTTTTATCTTTCGAATGAAACCTTTAATGGGACTTCCTCATATGTAATTATTGGTAACAACATTATACTATTGTAGAGTCCAGCTGTTATGATGGTGTATAATTAGAGCGGATTACAACCCGAAACAGTTAGAAACAACCCTGTAATATCTCAGATTGACGGGAAATTTATTACGGTGACTGTATAGGAAGTATTATTGTACGCTAATTTTTGCTTCAAAAATCCTAAGGTTTTAAGATAATTTTAGAAGGACTTCCTTCTATATTCTAGCACCATAGAAACTAGAACTAATCTCGTTCACATACTACTAATTTGTAAACTGTATACTTAATAATAAGAGACCTCGGTAACGGCAAAGGCAGCTATGTTTTTTTAATCTTTATAACCGACTTTCAAAAGGAGGAGGTACTCAATTCGACTGTAAGTTTCTTTCAGTGTGTTACCTCAGAACCGATTTCGATGATTATTTTTTTATTTGAAAGCTCGTGTTTCTCGCATCCCATGTAAATATAAATATGAGCAAGATCTGACCAGTAGTTTTTGAGTTATCTTTAATAATGCGTATTTAATTGACTTCGACCACATTGATGATGTTCTTATTTTATTTTTTTATATTTAAGTCGGTTGTTCAAAATCTTTAATTTTACCACTTGTTAAAGCTTTGTATTGCATCATGTAATGCTTTGATTGTAGGTAATATAATGTGCGTGCCTTATCGTGGGACCTCTGACATACATACAGCGATCAGAGCGAGCTGAAGACCAGTACACTTCCTACTATTTAGTAGAGCATGAAATATTTCTTTTTTATACGTGCATATTACTTTTGAAATTTTAAGGTTGGTATCTAAGGTATATTTATGTTAAATATGCTTAAGTCAATATCTTACTTGAATATACTCAATTTCATATTAAAAATGCACAAAACCTAACCTAAAATTTGTTTTGCAAATAAAATATGATACTTTGTTAGAATTCTATAAATTCAGTAATTAAAAAGATGAATAGTTAGTACAGAAGTACATTTTGTTTAATTTATAAAACACTTATGCTATGTACCGAGATATTTGTAATCAATAATACTGTGAGTAGACACTTATTTCATTAGGTTTATTATATTTAAACCTGTTTCTTTATGCCAACCCAGTCGCTTCTTATTTTTGTTACGGTCATTTTCCATTTTAATTTTACGTCGTCCTGATGCGTAATGTGTATTTTGATCGTAAGCGACATAGCTTTCCCGTTCGAAAGCCGAAGCGAGACTAAGCGGGAGTATTGGGCGGCAGGGAAAAAGCTTCAGGACACTGATAGTTAAGGTAATTTCTTTTTATAGTGAAAATAGTGGTAATTTAAATGAAATAAAAAGCATAAGCCCTGTTTTATAGTTAGTTCTAACTTAACGCAAAGTTTCATGATCTAATTTAAAGTATTTTGTGAATACCAGCGGTTTATTGTTCAGTTTGGAGGTAACTTTGGATTTTTTTTCCATCGTGAAAATTTTACGGAATCGTGTTTTCGTCTAACATAGTACTTAACATTAATCCTCAACTTTACCATATATTTATTTCAAAATCAATTATCTTCGGTATAACGGAGAATCTTGCTAAGCCATGTGAGGTAGTATAGGTCCCTAAGTAAAAGTTGCGGCCGTCTGGACATGGTAAATCAGTAATTAAAATTGCAACTAACAATTTTATTGCTGCTGGCGGGGATCGAACCCGAGTTACTCTCGTACTGTTAAATTTGCTGCGAGCGCTTAGCCCCACTGGTCGGTTACCAGTCGGGCTAAGCGCTCAAGCGGTTCTAATAACAAATGTAAATAAGTGCAAAACGTAAACTCAACGCAGGCAACCCGGCATCACAGTTTTTTTTTTAGATAAATTTAGATTTTAGATGATGATGGATAGAAAATAAAACGTTGACAACTCCGGACAGAAGTGCTTTCATTTCTTTGGAAAATTTATAATGACGAATTGACTGACTGGTAGTGTGGTGGCGGTGTAAGAATATCCACTACCCATGTCGTAAGAGGCGACAGAGGAAAACAAATCAGGAGATGAGCAGTAGCGTCTTTTTAATACCCAACGACTAAAAATAAAAAATAAACTGCGGTACCCAACCCACTTGCCAAGCGCGGCAACATGGCGAACATCCTCCCTATGTGGAAACCTATGGGTAGGCCTATGTTTAACTGGCTGTTACGGGTTGACTGATGGAGAATGCATTATGTCCGCCCTTTGTATTCTTTTGGTATAATGAATGCGATAAAGAAATAATAAATAAATAATACCCGCCGATTTTTAGAGTACCGTTAAATCTATTTGCATCTATTAATGTGACTAAAATAAAATTGATAACAAAAGCAGATTCGTTCAATGTTTTATGCCAACACTGAGTTCAATTGCTTTGCCGTATTTAATTGTCGCGCATGAAATCTATTTCGCAGCACAGTGTCAATAGAATGATGTCAGCACAAAATTACATCATTGTTTCGTACGTTCTTCTACAAGGTAGATTCAAACAGCTGCTAAAATAATATTAACAAATTTATTCATAATTTATTCCAATTAGGCTGTTAAATTAGGTCTTAAAGTCGCGGCTTTGTTATCCTGTTACCTATGCCGAAACCGAATTGTAGTCCTTCATTGATCGATTGATGATTAATTGCTTTTTTATAAAATAAGGGTGACAAACAAACAGACCATTCTCCTGATGATAAGTTGATGCTGCGGCCCATAGACATCAAACATCTATCCTCAGTAAAGAATCAAAATGCGGATACGTTGTCATCCCCGACGACTACGATAAAATACCTCGTTTCCAGTAAAAAGGTCTACAATTATCTACACTTACCAGACGAAACACAGGCGCACTAAGCTTCTACTTTACGCTGCTAATATGTGAGAGCGTAGTCCTTCCCCATTCTACCCGATCTATTCGTGCTACAATAAATATAATATAACTGCAGCATGGCTCTACCAGGTCAAAGACGTAGTACTTTTACTTTTAAATGGACAGTACTTTTATATGGAAACAGTGCCAGGTATTTCTCTCTGACTTCCATGATGGAATATGTTGTTGTTATTTGTTCAAATCTAAGAGATACGATTACAAAAAAATCCCTATCCTGAGCCGTGGTAGCTCAGTCCCTCAGCGCTTGCTCAAAATTTCACAATACGCTAGCTACGCGGGTGTGATTCCCGCCGGCACTAATGAAAATTGTTAATTGCTATTTAGTGCCGATTTGCCACGTGAGTGGCGGTAAAGGAAAACAACAAGAGTGAATCTGTATGTATGAGGAAAAAATGTGAGGTCTACGCAGTAGGTCAGCGCAGTGAATAGTTCCCTGCCATTGATTCTTCTCAGAAATGAGAGGAGACCGGAGGCAGCAGCAGTGGGACGTATAAAGGCAGTAGCTTCGCTTTACTTTACTTTAGGTTATCGAAGGTCGTAATAATATATTTAAAATATCTTAAAATATTATTAAAGAAAATATATCAAAGTGTGAGATACGTTACAACATAAGCAGTAATGTTAGACAAAACAAGACTTACGTGCTAGGTACTTGGAATGTGGGGACATAAGACACCATTGCCTTTTATTGAAAGCGCAGTTGAAACAATATCAATTTGCAGTTGCCGACGAGAGATGTCTAATTTTGCTTGACGATGAAATCTAATGGAATTGTACTAGTTGGTAGCTCTATAATTTTCATTGTTACCAAACTACTACTGCTACTGATATTAAAAAAGGCAATTAGTCCAAGAATATATATTACTATGAGAATAATGTCTGCTTATTATGTACATTACGAATTGTAATATTTTTTGTTCTTCTATTATTAAAGTGAATATACATAAATTAAGGACCGATGACAATCAGCTTTCGATTTAAATTTTAACGGGTGCAAGTACTGATTTGTCACATGTTATGCTGTGAAAAAAACAAAAAGTTGAAATTTATCGTCTTTCTTCTTGCACCTGTATATTAAAAGTAAGGTAACACAGCCTATATACGTCACTAGGCACAAGCCAACACCCATTTTTGTGAGGGTTTTTGAGCATGGGAATGTCTGCCGTATTGTTCCAGCTGAAGTTTGTTCGAAGCTCTTCGATTTTTTAGTTTCGCAGGCATGCAGGTTTCCTTATAATGTTTTGCTTTACCGCCGAGCAAGTGGTAAATCAGCACCTAAAATTACAATTAACAATCTCATTGGCGCCTCCGGGGATCGAACCCGTTTGCTGTAGATTCACAAAGAGCGCTTAGCCCTTGAGCTACGCCTCTTTTTTATATTTGTAAGTCTGATAAATTTTGCAAAAAAATTAGCCACCCAGTACTAGAGAAGACAGGACGCCTTCAAGACGTACCACTGTATGGCATTTTAGACAATTTCACTTTTTGTTCTCTTTCGTGTTTCGTATCGAAAAAACAGACTTATCTTTACTGTACAGCTTGTGTGATCTCTGTCTACGACTACAGAAAAATTATATTCGCCTTTTTTCTAATGTAACTTTCGTAGTGGTACCAATGATGCACAGGCGGTAAATACTAAATAATATAATCGACGTGTCAAGGACTATATATAAGTAAAGTAAAAGCACGCACAGTGCGTTTTGGCTTGTTCAGGTTCGTTCTGGAAATTTCACCCTATACAAAGAGCCCAGGGGACGACCCGAGAGTAAAGTCGCCCAAAGGAATGAAACTTATAGTAAATTTACCTCAAACCTCAGAGTTAGCAGCAGTTTTCAACGTAAATGTTTTCACATACGCTATTGATTATATTGTGTTCAATTTGCAAAATAAAGAACCCAGAAACCGTATAAACTTATTGGAGATGAGCAATCTCGCGTCGTTTGTCTTATCTTCTTGAATCGGCGTATAAATGAGGGAACATTGGATAGGTTTATTAAGTTGACTAAAAGGAATCCGTATAATAATCGGAAACGTTCGTTGCGATGTGTTGTGGCTTGTGAACTTTTCAAATAAAGTGACAAATGAACTTAAAGTTCACTTGATGGTAAGTGGCTACGGCGACTCGTAGACACCTGCAACCAATCTGAAACCAACGAAAGCTACAGACGCGTTGTCGTCTCTGAGGAACAAGATGAAAATGATGAAATGCTCCATAGCCTGTAATTACACTGCGTCTCTGTACCTTTCAGATCGGAACACAGAACTGCAGGCACTGCTGTTGGCAGCAGAAATTACTGCGAGGATTGTACTTCCTCAGACGGACTCCTAGTCATAAATGTAGACTTTTAGAAATCTTGTGCCGGCGTTATTTAATAGTTTCTTGGGACTACCTATTCTTGTGCTAAACGAGTCAGGAATCGCTGATGTAAAATATTTTTTAGGATCATATTTAATCATACTTACTCTTTTATTTTGATTTTAAGTTCTTTGAGCTTAGGAGTACATAGATGTTAAATAATACTCATCACTTTTTTTTAAATCATCGCAATGCTAATAGTAGTTATAAATAGTTAATATATTATTCGATCCAAAATACCTATAGATACTGCTACCTTTTTTAACATGTAAAATATTAATGAACCTTATAGTCTACATTATTTTTAATTTATTTCCCTAAACCGTTTAAATACTAAAGATGTAATTATTAACAACACACTGTACACCATTTTTATTTTTAATTATCGCTGTTTTTCAACACGACCACAAAGGTTGAAGCAATTTTAAACTTAATTTATCTTTAAAGTCTAATTTCAGTGTACTAATTTTTGAAAAATTGCGTAACGGTGAAGCGTATGGCATCGAGAACTGTAATTCCGGGCTCGCGAACGGCGATGCTTCCGGGGGCAGCGCGTGGGTGCCGCGGCGCGTCCGGACGCCATACATTGCGTATCGCTACCGCAGTGTGACCTCATCATTAACAACATCTGATACTCCTTTTTCGTTGTTCGATTGAAACTAACCGTATTAAACATTCATTACTTTGTATAAGATTTTGACATTATTAGCTTTGCTAATTTAAATAAGATAAACCGTCGATAAATATTTTTATTAGATATTCGTAGGGTTAGAAGACTACGCAGGATAACCAAAGTACCTGACACATCCCAACGGATAAGTAAAAGAGGTGGCTCTGGACTCAGGACCGTAAAACAAATTACATGATTTACTTTTATAAGGTGATTCCTAAAATACAAAGTAGGATGTTTAGTTTACATCAGTATAAAGTGTGTTATTTAATGATTATTACTTCATATTCATCACAATTTATGACAACAATGCCATGTAGGTATTATAGAAGTAAGCGATTATAGAACGAATGAGTCATTAGTTGCAATTCAAGGAACAGGCTGGATAAACAATCATTGCAGTGTCCCCGGCGATAACGGCCGTTCGCACATCCCGCTACCCGCCCTCTGCGCTCGTGTTGTGATGAAGCTCACCACCACGTGTATATTCCTTTATTTATATGCACATTAAAGCAGAATGTTATTACAATTTACAATGTGATAATAGTTATAAGACATGTTCTCTTAATGTTTGATATTATATTTTAATTCATCCTATGTCATCATAATGATGTAAGTAGGCAATTGTGAAGATACGAGTCCTTGGGGTGTGTTTAATTCATTAATATTATAAATATTTATATATGCGGCCCGAAAAGAGTCTGCCTACCAGGCCTGGGTTCTAGTACGCGATCGCAAAGCTCAAGGCTCGAAGGGTTCGTGCAGGCGGATTCTCTGCAGGGCACGATTCGACCGCGTCGGTCGTTTAGAGGCCAGTCTTGCTTCCCACCCTCCTGGTAGTAAGTAATTTTGGTCCCTGTCGAAGGCCGTCTAATCCACTGTTGCCGTCGCTCATTGCGACTGAGAAAGAAAATCTATTTACATTTCTGTTTGCGAGCAATTCTCGTCTCAATGCTGGAAGCTTGCACATGTGTAACCAGTGCCCAAGAAGGGTAGTCGGGCGGATCCTCGCTATTATCGAACAATTGCCATCACCTTCATACTTTGTAAAGTTATCGAAAAGGGTTTATAATAGTAAGCTGCTGACATACCTTGAAACAAATGACCTCCTCAAAGATAACCAATATGGCTTCGGCCAGGTGCGGTCCACTGGTGATCTTTTTGTGTATGTCACGCACTTTTGGAGTGAGGTCGTTGAGAAGAACGCTGAAGATCTAGCAGTTGCACTCGATATCTGGAAGACTTTTGACAGGGTTGACACGCAATCCTGTTGAGTAAGTTTCCTGCCTACGGTATCCCGCCAAATTTTACAACTGGATATCTGACTTCCTGAGTGAACGACCAGGGTAGTCATAGATGGCTGCTCTTCTGATCTAATTATTGCCTGAGGAACTCAGGAGTCTGTTCTCTCTGCTACTCTCTTCCTGCTGCACATCAATGACCTTCTTTCATCAGGTATTGTTCGTTATGCAGATGACAGCACAGTCACGGAGAGATTCATGTCTAGTGCAAAAGACGGAGGGGCAGTAACACGTTTATTTAGAGAGGCCATAGTGAAGAGTATAAATGCGACTTTAAGTCTAGTCTCCAAATGGGGAGACGAAAATTTGGTCACTTTCAACGCCACCAAAACACAGGCCTGTCTGTTCTCCACAAAACGGAGTCCATTTGATCTGACTCCTACTTTCCGAGGTACAATTGTAGAGGATATCTTGAGCTTATCGACATATAGTTGAGTGCTTAACTCAGATTTGGCGTTAACATTGAGTAGAAAGCACAAACTGCTGCCAAAAATCTGGGAATCCAAGGTGAAGCGATACTTCACGCCTAGTCGGCTTCTAACTTTATTTTGATTAGATATAAGGCTCAAGTCCGAACATGTATGGAGTATTGTAGTTAACTTTGTGGAAACTAAGCTTCCAGCTTAGCTCACCGCCGCCAAGTTGCTTGTTTGCCGGTCTTTTACATATTGTACTTGAGAGTGTGCCTATGAACTTCATAAGCTCATACCGCCATCTCCATTCGCCTATCGGAGTACCAGACATACTGCACGCTACCACCACACTTGGTTGACATTCCGAATATTCGCACTAAGCGCTATAAATCATCTTTTATAATGCGCACAACCAAGGAGTGGAATGTCCTGTCGGCGTCTGTTTATTCGAGTACGTTTTACCTGGACCTCTTCAAGGTGCGTGTTAATAGGCTTCTCCTGTGAAAACTAGATCCACTGTAGAGCTTATCTTTGCCCCCGGTATAGATGGAGGTCAAGAGTGAGCCCATTTTTAATAAAAAAACGTATATATGCAAACAGCATTGAACAAATTTAGGGATTATGAAATTATATCTAGTATCCACTATTATCAATTAAAAAGAAAGGTTCTGTACACCTCGTTAATATATAAATGGTAATACAAGTTGGTAGAAAAATAAATATATTAGTTTATCTTGAAGCGGGAATAAATTTATAAAATGACACATTTATCATAGTGGTTGAAAACGAAAACCTGCATAGTTAGCAATAATGCCGCTGATAATTATCAACGGAGACCAACCAGCTGCGCAAGACAGGCTTATTGTACGTGCGCAAACAGGTATACTCTTTATTTCCTCTCTCTCATAGTCCCTCGTGTTAGAGGGTATACGATTCTGTTCATAGTCTGGTGGTACGGCAATACGACAAGGAAATAAGGTGCAGGACCAACGACTTCATGACCTTTCCGATATACGGCAGTGAACAGCGCCAACTTCGTGACTCCGGGCTGCGACTGAGCATTACTTAACGGAAAACCCCAATTAGTTAGAATAAAAGGGAAAATGAAGTTAAACGATAATAACTTTTTTATTGCTAACCGAATTATTACAAACTAACTGTTCCCCGCGACGTCGTTCGCGTGAAATTTATTACGATTGAATTTCATGGATTTGAGTTTTTTGCGATAGACCCCAATTCTTTTTCTAAAATAAAAATAAGACTGAGTTGCTCTTTATAACATCAGCTATCTCCCAGTGAAAGTCTCGACAAAATTGGTTCAGCCATTTCGGAGATTAGCCAGAACAAACGGAAAAACGGACACAAAAATTTTAAAAATTGTTTTTTGTTTTAATAATAAAATATTTTATACGGCTGTGCCCCGCGGTTTCACCCGCGTATATCAGGTGTCTGTGCTGCGCGACATGACTTGACACCTCGCTCATTTAGTTCAATCATTTTAGCTAAAAAATTGGCAAAATTAATGTAGTGCTTTTATCTATAGGTACGTTATACAGCAAAGTTAAATTTTATCCACTCTCTCTTCCCCTCCTCGAACTATGAACGCCTCAGAAAGTGCCCCAAAACGCGGTTTTTTTTAGTTTTAAAAATAACTGTACATGGTGCATGAAAAGTGTGGAGGTACGAAGTGATCCTTGATGAGTTTTCTATCAACCATTTATGCATACGAAAGCGATATCATTTATAGTTTTTCCGCAATCTGCCACAAAATGTGAACATTTCTTATCTTTAATCAATTTTTTTGCTCAAAGTTTAGGTTTATTAAAATTTCCAACTTTACCGCCAAAATACGTATGACTAAAGTAAAGAATAGAATATGCTCTTTAAAAAGATATACCCACAAATTAGTTCTTAACTCTTTCAACCTGATAAAACTATTTATTTGAATTAGAATTAATACTACGATACGACTGCAACCGACTTTTGTGTCGACCGGTGCTCTAATTAAATTTTAGAACACAAAAGCTACTATTGTGACTTAATTATGATAGTTAGATATATTCCTTACGCGGACTTTTTTGGAGATAATAATGAGTGCTTTAATCATGTAGCACATAATTTTCGTGTATCATCAAGTTTTTTCAGCGTACACCAAATAATGAATTTTATAGGCAAATTTTGCTATTTTGGGTTACAATTCTCCTAAATATTTCCAATTTTTTTAAAATAAATTATAGTGTATGTAACTTTGTGATAGTTTAACTTTGTATTGGTGAAAAAATTAAAATCGGTGTAGTAGCTTTGGAGATAATTCGGTACAAACAAACAAACAAAAAAAATCTTTCTTCTTCATAATATTAAGGTACAGCTGCTAATTTTCTTTGTTGCTATCTTTTACTTGTATTTTTTTTGTTCTCTTTTAATTTTGTTTATTTTATTTTTATTAGAAATATGATTACATTATTCGTAAAAAGATAATATCTACAAAATATAAATTACCTAGTTCCGAGCTTCCCTGTAAACTATATTTTTGGTGTTGTTTTATTTTGTGGCAGAAAAATATCTTGAGGTAGGTGACCAGCTGATAGGCCGGTGATGATGGTCGCTTCAGTTGAATTTTCTTTCAATTCCTTAATAAGTAGCCTCATCCCATTGCACATGATCAGGAAGCTTTGCGTATTTTAACATGAAAAAGTAGTTATTTTGACATAACTGCAATAGTTAGGCATATGGTATCGCGAACTTTTTTGTAGATATTAATATCTTCTATAAAACTGTTGCACATCACTTTGCTCTATTATCAATAGTTTCCTCAGCGTATACTATATAAGGATTTTTCGGCGTTACTATTGCATAATTTAACATGAAAAAGTAGTTATTTTGACATAACTGCAATAGTTAGGCATATGGTGTCGCGAACTTTTTTGTAGATATTAATATCTTCTATAAAACTGTTGCACATCACTTTGCTCTATTGTCAACAGTTTCCGCAGCGTAGGCGATGTAAGAATGCTTTTGGTATTTTTTTCACGCCGTAGGTTACGTTAACGAAGTTTTCATGCGGATCCCTAACTTTTTTAAAATATACAATAGCCTATTTTCATCAGGGATTTTGAACAAATTCAGATTCATATTCAAATCGGTTCAGTATTTTTGAAGCCTATTCAATTCGAACTAACAAATTTTTTCTCTCTATAATATTATACTAAATAAATGATAATTAAAATTAATAAGTAGATAAGTGTAGATAGATATAGATGTAGATGTAGAAAACGCTTTTTGAACGTCTGCCCTGCAAAGGAAACCTTGTCTGCGAAAAACTCTTACAAGTCATAAATGAGGGTTATCTCTCAAGCTTTTATAAGAATACGTCCGTTGAATAACAGTGTCATTTACTTTATTGTAATAACTGCTCAAATCAAGATGGCCAAGATATATTTTCAAATGCTGCAAGTTTATGCGCCGGCACCAATGAAATTGTTAACTGCAATTTTAGGTTCTGATTTACCACGTGCTCGGCGGTGAAGGAAAATATCGTGAGGAAACTTGCATGTCTTAGAAATAAGAAAAAAAATTTCGAAGACATGTGAAGTTCTAACACGCATTGGGGCCGCGCGGCGGACAATTCCTTGCCCTTAAATCAGCAAACGAGACTTTGGCCTAGGAGAGGGACGTATATAGGCTGTAACTTAACTTAAATTTTATTTTTCTTATGTCAAATAATTTATAGTATTCAAATACCTACACAATAAAAATGTGTAAATAATTTCCGAGATGATCAAGCATTTTAAGCAAGCATAAGTTATTTTTACGGATATAGGACTAGAGCAATGCTTGATCATTTGCTTACATTGTGTAATTAAGGGCGTTATATAAAGGCTTGATCAAGTCCGTCACCAACACTGTAAAAAACTTCATGTCAACCAAAAATATAAAATCGCATTAAGCACGGTGTAAGGACATATTGACCTAAGCATCAAGCAACCCTTGTAAATGATCAAGTATGCTTGATTCAAGCAAAGATGTACGTTTTGAACGTTTCAGCTTCGAAACCCCTTTGTGTATTTAATACGCTTACAAGTTTGACTGACGAGAACGAAGCTCGTTACCATTTTATTTGAATGTGCAATCACTAATCAATAATGTTACAATGTTATTATAATTATTTTATTACTTATTAGAGGCCTACGTTAACGAGGCAGACGTTAGACTAGTGGTCATAAACGCGACTGCTGATCGTGTGGTCCTGGGTACAAATCCCCGGTCGAGTCAAAAACTGTTATTAAGTTTTTCTGTCAAGACATTTTCATTAGCAGCTCGGAGTCAAGAAATTGGCCGTGTTTCACCAGGTGCCTCGGAAAGCACGTAAGACAGCTGGTCTTGCACCTGATCTCTCTTCAGTCGTGTCGGATTACCGTACCATCGTACTATGAGAACGAGGGAATAGAGAGAGACATACACTTGATCACTATATTCCTGTCCTGCGCAGATGGTTAGTTCATGTTGAGATTGCCCGTCGTGACCAAAACTCAGTATGGAGGACATTGAAATGATCGCATTGCTTCAGTAGAGTTTTATGATACATAGGAGTCAAAGGCTATTATTAAATGCGGTTATGACTATGTAAAAAATGGGACAGCCCGTCTGGGTTTACGAGCAATTTGGCGGAATCTGGTGAGCCCGTCCTCTCGGAAATGTGTAATACAAATCCCGCGCTTTAGCTTGCAGCGTCATGTTGTAAAAAATCGCTAATAAAATACTGGTTGGTAACTACTGTCTGTTTTTACTATGCTAGTGTTATAAGAATAATATATGAAAGTTAGTAACGCAAGAATTGTTTTCAGGTTCAGCTGGTATTGCCAGATACAGTGTGTAAAATTTCGGGATAAAAGGTAGAAATAATCGGGGAATTTGGTTTTCAAATCGGGACGGGCTCTGGTGACACGTCCCGATTCACCCTTGATCGTGACGCCAAATGACGGACTAAATAGTCAACATAGAACTTTTATGTTAACCAAGGTTTAGACGAAGCCAGTCAACAGCCAACACTGGCTTCTGGAACACTGGCTTCGACTGAACTAAATATAAAAAAATATGAAAATGTCAAAGCGAAAATATTATAATGTAGTAGCAATTTAGTAGAGGCTTACAAACGTATTCACTTTTCTTGTTAAAATTGTCGATCAAAGTACAAATTGAGAAGTTTAGTAAAAAATCGCGAGATTTGACGTCCCGATCAGGGGTGAATTGGGACGTGTCACCAGACTCCTGAAAATCGGGACGTCCCGCCTAAATCTGAACACCTGGCAACACTAGGTTCAGCTCATTAATTTTGTCGTACTACGGTTAAGCAATATCAAGGTGTTAAAATACCGCCACTGTGTAACAATGAAATAATTACCTATAATATATCACTTGTTCGAAGGGTTTGAAAGGTACGGAACGGGATACACTCAAAACCTTTCGGTACACTTCGCAACGTCTCTGTTGCTTTTATGTGGCAAAATGAATTTTTTTTCCTTTCTTCCTTGCTTTCTATACTCATATAAACACTATCCGCTGTTTCGTGGAATAGTGCTTATGGTAAATAATCTTGGTTGTAAATTTGGGCGAAAAAATTCCTAATTAAGGTCAATAAGCTACAAAATTACATTTAATATTCCAGCGTGGATCGAACTCGGTTTGTTCGCGAAGTATAAAGTTTACGGCAAGTGCTTATTCTTGAACCAACACGGTTATATATGTTTTAAAGGTATTCCAATCATAAATAATCATCTATTCATTTTGCTGTTCATGATATTTTTAAAGTTAAGCGTAATTAGGCAAGCAAAGAGCTAGTACCGTTTAGTTTTAGGTACTTAGAACTGTTGCCCTTTTCAACCTATTAAAGTCCACTGCAGAACTTAGGCCTACTCCGTAGATTGCTAAAGATAGGGGGATAGTTGCCATAGTTGCTACGCTTGGCAAGTGAGTGGCAAGACAACGCTCTTGCCCATAATATGCTGATTTGTTTCCCTCTTACGATAGCCACGGGATGATATGGGGTAGTGGTGATTCTTACATCGCCACCACGTACGATACTTAGAACAACGGTATAAAACCAAAAATTTATTTTAATATTGCTAATTTAGGAAATCTACGATTTTTTGTAACATGATACTTTACCGATTTTTATTATTCAACATCGTTCCCCCGTTAAAGGTCCATTGTTTAACAAGAGTGTTTTTTGTCTATGGAGGCTTTTACACTGCTATAAATATGCTGTATAGCACCCGAAACGTCGGGAATTAAAAAGTAAAAATTAAACGCGATAAAATCCGTAAAATTATTTTCATCTAATTTTAGTACTGTAATTATGAGCAGTAATTAGTTTAATTACATGTCGATAATGATGTTTTGAGATTATCGCCTGATCTACCACTCTTATTACAACCTTTATATTGCTTAGGCATTTATAATTTATGGGGAAATATTGATGCGGCCCCTAGCGCACTATCTGCATCGCGGCAAAGTTTACGCGTTCTGTGAATGAGCGTTCGCTTCTGTCAGTGATTTGTTCTAAATATAGTTGAATAATACAGCCGTACGTTCAACTGGCTTTTGTTACCGCGCTGAAACTATTGACCTATTTCACTTTACTGGAAGTAAGCAATAACTTTCAGTGCAGTGCTCTCAGTTAAAACCGACTTGTGAGTTGCTAGAGTGCCAATGCAATTCTTCGCGGTCTATATATGCGCGATCTACCTGCTGGCCTATTAAAACACTTGTGGAGCCAAAAGTGGGCTCTATGAAACAAAAAACTATGAAACGGATGTAACACATTCAACCTCGTTATGGTTATGGTAATGGTAAAAAACCATACCATAAAGGTTTTTCCTTCTTATAAACAGCAAATGAAGTAGAGAATGAAAATGACGAAAAATGTTGTACGCAGTTGAAGACTTAATTTGTTCATCATTCAACACATTTTACTTTGTTACTAACTTAAAACGAGGAGGTTATTAATTTGATTGTACCTACTTTTTATTCACTTTTCGATATGTATATTCATTTTTTTCAAAGTTAATAATATTTTTTCCGAAAAATATTAGTAACTACAATTTGAGGTGGTTCTTTCTTAAATTTACCAGACCCAGTTTAGAAATTATCTCATTAAACAAATTTTTTACCTAATTATGATATAAAATTTTTAATTTTACTGTAAAAGAAACCTTATACCAATAATTTCAATTTGAATAAGTATTTTTATAAGATTTATAAAATCTACGATAAGTGAAAAAGTAGCTTGAGCTGTGATAATAAATAATAAGATTGGAATAATCACACATTACGTCCTAATGTATTTGATTTACGACATACCATTTTTATGTTTAGACATTTGGCATATTTCATTCGTGTTGGTATGATGTCCTATCAATAATTATAAAACAAAATGAGGAACAACAGATACTTCCTCTTGGGTTCAATGTTCTGGTCTCCGTCGTAATAGCGATAAAAGATCGACTCATGAATTGCGCTTGTGCATTGTCAACACAGCTCATTCCAGGATAAAAAAAATGATACTAGGAGATTAAAATATTACGTTTTATCAGTGTTAAGTAAGTGATAGGCTAATAATGTCATGAAATCATAAGCAGTCACCCAAAATACAAAATTCCCTATAAATACGCTATATTTGAACTAGTTAAAATCAAAATCCTTAACAGATAACATACAACTTTTAAGATCGTTCCTTGCTTAAAGTGAATGCAAGATTGCAACTAGCATTAACTAGTTTACCCATATTTTGTAAAGAGTTATAAATCTTAACATATATAAATTACGTGTCAGAAACAGAAACAGAAACAGAAACTTTTTATTCAATGTAGATTATAACAATTCTTACTGAAAGTTACTTTTTTCAATTACCACTGGTTCGCAAAAAAACCTCTGTCCTGGGAAGAACCAGCAGGAAACCCAGCGGGACTATTTTTTTTTCA
>DWHP01001058.1:0-17077 GCA_018247895.1 Parnassius honrathi
ATATATATATTCTCTAAATTTTTATGATCACATCTGAGCAACTGTATAACCTATTTAAAAAAATGGGTTCACAAATGAAGAAATACAGCGTAAAATAGATACAACATACAAGAATATACAAAATAACGAGAAGATGTTGCTCGACAACGACTGGATGATATGGGTAGTAGTTTCTTTAATTTCGCTATCACACAACAATTACCAAAGAAGTGACATTGATAGACCAGACCGCACTAAAGCACGCGGGAATCCTTGATATCACACAACTAACGTACCTAGGCACATCAGTGGACACAACGGATTTCAAACTGGTTTAAGTCGATATAGCGACGCACTCAGCATTTTATTCAGGAATGACTTAACTTTTTCTAAAACATCGAGTACACTTCAATCCAACATCATATCAGAATATTCGCTTCCAAAGCTTTCACTAATTTTTTGGGAAGTAAATGATCGCACACCTCGTGCGTAGAATCCGTGGCAACTTCCGGCTGATTTTTTTTCCAATCGGACTTTCGTCCTTCTCGAACAATAGTCCTTCGTCTACGCAGGCCCTTATTACGTTGTTAGTGGACATAGTGTTAAACACGTGCGGGGTCTACGCTTAACGCAGCGAGTGCAGGGAATTTGTGATTTGTATTCATTGCTCGGCTATTTTGGGCTTCGTTTCTCGCCGTCCAGAACAATCTCTGTTTATTGATTAATAAACATCCCGGCTGAATGTTTTTAAAGTTGAGCATGCTTTTTCTAAATGAATATAATTTTAAAATATGGTTTTAATTCAACCGTTTGTTATATTATCATGTTTAACAATAGAATCGATTTTTTTTAAATTAAAACATCACTTGTTGCGAAATTGAGGCTGCATAAATCAAACTTGGCATGGAAATCTCAAATCACAACGTTAATATTACAAAATGAATAACAAATATCATGTATGGCAGTATAATATTAAACCTTGTAGCTGAAAAGCTTGTAGCTAGTGGCGATTTAATAACTAAATATTATTAAAAAAATAATTTAGTCAAAAATGTTTAAGTTACCTTCAATATTCAAAATGTTTATAAAAAACTGTTTATAAGCAAGTGCTTAGCTACTATCTGTTGTAGAAAATAGCGCCTACAATGTAGAGTATCGTTAGTAAGCTACTAACAGTTTAGTACGGCAATCACAAATTTGCATTCCAAGAATTTAAAATTATTCCAAAGCTATATATTTTTAATGTATATTATACACAAAAAATATATGAAGTTGGCAATTTTTTTCATAGTTACAATGATGATTAAGAAAAACCCAATAACTGACTTAATTACAAATCGAGTCGAGTGAAGTCGAGTTTTATAAACAGAAATATCTTCTTAAGGTTTTTTTACTTAGCTCGATATACTAGTAGCCATTATTAATTTTCATTAAAAATATTAACCCACTTCGTAGAATAATTCATGGAAAAATACACGTAACTTTATTAAATATTTCCTGCTATTGCCAGGGAGCTCGGCTAGATCTTCGCTTTATGGTTCAATTTAAAAAATGTTCGCGTAATACCCGAGAAAAAATACACCCGAGATCTTACAGTAAAACTAAAGGACATAAAATGTTTCGCACTTATTATTTGGAATTCATTTTTATGGTTGATAAAGGAATTTTTAATAGGCGAGGCTAATAAGTCGCATTGCCTCGCCGGTATTAACGCCGTTTTACGATGCAATTTCATGCCGTTCTGTATATAAAATCGATACCATCCTGTACTAATTTTTTGTCTGGTATAGCGAGTTTAGTAAAGAAATGAGAAGTGATCCAATAGCTCTATCGAACAAAGCGGCTTGATTCAAATTTGCCGGGTAAAGTCTCCAAGTATTCAACGATCAAAAGGACACACAACGGGAACATTGGCGTCGTTGCCATAAACCCTAGAGAAAATTTTCAGCATTCCCTTAATCCCAACATTTTATTTACTTCGGGAGTGTCGACTTTGAAGGCACGGAAACTTATAGTTAGTAGTAGAGTTCGCGTCTCACTTCCTCGGATCACGTCTTTGATAACGAAATTAGTAGCAATACTTTTAGGGAAAACTATTTCAAACTACTGTATATTCTCTGCATTGATTATATTTATAAAATGAGTGCGAAAATATCAATGAAATCAAGTTTTAATTCTTTCCTTGTTAAGCGTTTTTGAAAAATTTCCTAGATTTTTCCAGGATTGCACGATTTGACATGTATAACTTGAAATCTGCCCACATCATACCGCTGGATAAACGGGCTGGTGAGCGCAAAATCGACAAGAGCTCTGGTAATGCTGCCTTATGTTACAAGTCTATGCTGTGGGCTTAGTTTCGACATTTTCGAATGGACAAAGCGCTATTTATCAGTCGCTAGAAACTCGTTCGTTAAGGTTTATAATTAAGAGGTCAATAATTCCCATGAAACCAAATTCACAACTATTTTTAATATGATAAATAATAAAATTCGTGGCACGCGACTTTCTGAATTATGAAAATGAAAATAATATTTATTTATACAGCTAAAGTAGTGGATGGTACTAAATTAAAGGTGGGGGAAAAAGGTTCTTCGTATTTTATAAATACATTCAAGACATTTTTTACCACGAACTCAGTGAGACGTGCCTTGCAATGCTCAACAGGAACACAACGAAAAAATTTTGAACCGCATTGTTACCTGCGACGAAAAATGGATTATGTGTGGATGGATGGTGTTTGTGGAAAACAGTCGCAAGCGCTCAGCAAGCTCCTTGAACCCTGGTTTAGCACCTAAACAATGTTCTAAACGGAAACTTACCCCTAGAAAAGTGATGGACATTGCTTGGTGATCTAGCGCCGGTGTGATTCAACACAGCTTACCAAACTGGATGAGCATTAACGCAGATGTGTACTGAGAAGCTCTGAACTCAATGATGGAGAAGTTCGTACGTCTCCAACCAGATTTGGTCAATCGCTCCCGTCCCCGCTGCTCCTGCACGACAATGCAACGCACGTCCTTATACTGCACAACAGATGGTCTCCAAGTTACAAGAGCTGGGATTAGAACCTCCGTCGTCCGCCATACTCACCAGACCTTGCGCCTACAAACTTGTCTTTATTCAGAATTTGGATAACTGTTGGGCGGAAAAAAATTCAACACCCGAGAGGCAGTAGGTACAAAATGACTTTGAAGAATTTGTTGCCTTCCGTCCAGATGATTTTTTCAAGATAAAAACTGCCACTGCATTGGCAAAGATGCATCGATCGATCATTCAATTCTTCTTTCTGCTGTTTCAAAATACGTGCGTGGATATGTCTTTCCGAATTTCTTCAATAACTACAGTGATCGTTAAATGTTTCGAAATATCGTGTGACTTTCAGCTAAATTAACAGTCTTTTTTCCCAATGGCACGTGCAGCCAGGGTTTTTCCTATGGCTTTTTTAATAGTATTGTATAAACTCCATTGCATCTTATCCAGATCTAAATGATCTTAGTTATGATCATACCTATCAAAATTTATAAAAGCTGCCAATGAACTTAGTATGAAGCGATTATACCCACACACTAATAAGAAGTTGATTATACCGCTCAATTTGATCATTTGCACGAGAGATTTCGACTTGTACAATCAGCGTCTTGTGTAATCAATGAAATTTGTAGCATTTATAACTTGAGCTACTACGGGTCTTACAATAAATAATAATACTTATATAAAAATAACATTAAAAAATCTTTTAAAAATTCCACGGATTACTCGTTCCAATGTGATTGATTCCCACAATGAAATGTTCATGAGTAACGAGAAACCCTAGGTACATATCAGTATCTAAATATTAAAAAAATAGTATTTGCTTGAATCAGTAATTTTAATTATTTTATCAAAATATTATAATAATATCGTATCTGAAAACAAACTAAGAGCCCAACGGTATATTATACAATCAAGTCTACCATTTTTATATTCATGTTAATCCTGTTGCTAGACAACGCAAACACCCTTCAATACTTAAAATTCGAAATAATTTTTTTAACAAAAACAATACTTATTTTGGCCTTGTGATACATTTAAAACGTTACGTGATGGAGTTTTATCAGTAGTATAGTTGTAGCACGAATGGATCGGCTCGACCGGGGAAGTAACACGCTCTCACAGAATACAGCGTAAAATAGCAGGTTAAGGCTGCTGTGTTTCGTACGGTGAGTGTAGATAACCGAAGATCCTTTTTACTGGTAAAAGAGGCATTCCGTCTTAATCCTCACGGGTGACAACGCATCTGCATTTTGATTCGTGTTCGAGGATTCATGCATGAGTCACAGCAACCACTTATCATCAGGTGGACTGTGTTCTTGTTTGGCAACCTTATCCTATAAAAAGTAGACTGTGGTTCCGAGTTATATCACAATCTGAATTGTATTATATTTAGGGCCTAATATCACAACTTATCACTTTCTCTAGAGCTGACATACTTTTAAATATTATTATGTTGTCATACCTGTTTTATTCAAATACCGAAAAAAATATGTGTTTACTTGTATTGACGGTGTTTATACAACTTGTTGGTTTTGACTAGATGCATTTAAGGCTTACTATCGTGTTATTATGAATTATTAAAAAAATATCATCATATCGAGGAAATTATACAAAAGTACACATTTGAACTCTTTTTTGGTTCAGGATGTGATATATTAAATTGCACTGTATCTCGACACACGGCTGTCGTCCTCCAAGTTCAAAAAAGAAATAAGCGACGCATGCAAGTTGAATGTGAGTGTTTAAAAATGAAATGGTTGGAAAATCCTATGATTTAAGCAACTCCTTTGGCACCGTTCAGATCTCAACTCTATTATCGGCGAAGGACGTCGTACGTCGTTTATACCGAACTTGACCACCATTTCTCATTTATGTTTTGGTGGAATTTCTCATACGGAACACATTATAATTGACATAATTCTAGACTGGCAGCCGTACTGACAAATGAAGTATAGGACCGCAGCCGACCTGGTAAGACATGCAAACAATGATGATGGATTCACTAAACTGTTTTTTGATAATGAGTTTAGACCGAATTTCACGCTCACCTATATTTGTTTTTAAAGCTACTTATTTAACATTTCGCGAGAAGAACCATGTTAATTCAAATCATTGCGAAATTGTGAGGCTCGTCATTAAAACATTAGACATATTGTGTACCTTAACAGGGAATAACTTCGTCGGTTGCTCGTTACACTCGAATTTGTGAAGTTCTGACATCGCATCTTCGCTAGTATTGTTTAAAGTTTATTAAGTTTTGAACATTGCATGACATGAGCTGACGTCAAATACATGGCTAATGAAGTGACTCTGGGACGTTTTGTCAATTTTGTTGTTTTTTATGTACTTGGAACGATTTAATTTGTGGAAGTCCAGTAAACCAGTAGGTATATTTAAAAAAATGGCTTATAGTTTACATGTTGCTAAGTGTGGGTACTGTAGCTACTGGACACCTTACTTCAACTAAAGGCAAAGAAGGATACAAGTGCTTCGTCGTCTACGATAATTAAGGTGGAATCATCATCATTATCACCATAATAATAGCTTTTCACAAGTCCACTGCTGAACATAAGCCTCCCCCAAGGAATGCCACAAAGCACGCTCCTGAGACACCTGCATCCATCGACTTGCTGCATGTCTTATATCGTCGTTCGTCGTATTATCGTCTAATGTCGTCCCACCATATAGTGGGGGATCGCCCTACACTTTGCATACCGGTACGAGGCTCTTCGAGTTAAATCAACGGCCCATTGCCACTTCAGTTTACTAAACCATTTGACTATGTCGGTCACTCTGGTTCTACTGCGGCTATCCTCATTTCTGAGTTTATCACGCGGAGAAACCCCGTACATATTTCGCTGAGCGATCTTGAGCTTCCTCATACGGCCGAATTTCGTCGATTGACCTTTCGGTCGAGGTTGGACTTGCCTAATCAGACTATTTGTCCCAGGTAAACATACTCGTCAACAAATTCGAGCTTAGTGCTCCCCACAACTACCGGCGTAGGTGTGATGTCGACGTGGTGGAAAGCTTCACTGTTATTATACTGACTCTCTTACTCTTCAAACCGAAGCAGAGCAGTGGGTGCAGAACTCAGTAAAAATCAAATCAAATAATACATTAAGGCTTCATCCTTTATTTAAATTTACGTTTTTCAATATAAATTATATAATTATACAAAGTTTTAGTGTATACTTTCAACAAAAAAATGAACTCTTATGCAATCACCTCAATGTTAATCAGTCTTTCTGCTGTAGACGTTATTTTCTGACAATGATTCACGTAGGTATTTGAAATTGAGTATAGTTAGAAATGTGGTTGCCCAAACAGATAGCTTTTTAAGTTCCAATTTTAAACGTCAGGGGCTAAGACAGAGATCATAAATTTTTCGAGGTTATAAAAAGTGTCAAAAATCTATTGCACATTTTTCAAAATTGTTAACCACCGTATTTCCAGTAGTATCATACGGAAAAATCAGTATAGATTAAAGGAAATTAAGATATAGATCAGTTACGTTTTCTGTTTTCCGAAACTTCTTCGAAATTAAGCATTATTTGTTCTGAATCTCAATTTTTACACAAAATGATAATATTATAAAAAATATTGTTATGTGAAATTGAAACCTATTTCTTTAGTAAACTTAGACAAGAATAAAGCAAAATATCTTTAAAACAGAGCAAAGATTGCTCTAACCCTTTGTGGCTTGGTGCTTTTGAATTGCGTCTTTACACAGTTCTCAATTTGCTTGCGCCTTCGGCACTTCATACGCTCATACATTTATAACTCATTTTAGCGCTCAAATCAAAATCGTGTTTCCGTTTTACATCAATCGTGAACAACAATTCGCTGTATCAACTTAGACGTGCCTTAAGGCGAGCAACGCACCGCTGAAATAATTAGTTAAGGCATGCCTAAGTTTCATTTATGGCGTTGTATGAACTATGTTCAGCGCAGAGCGCTATCACGACTGCAGTTTGATATGAACTTTAATATTAATACATGTGTACCGGCTTAAGTTTTCGAATTTTCACGTTTATATGCATGTTACTTCGAATTAACATTTACCTGTCATAGGTACAAAGCAAGTTGAGTTTTTAAGATAGACAGATAAACTTCATACAAGTTATTATCGATGGAATTGATTTGGCTCTTAAATAGAACAGATAACATAATATTATATAGATAACACATATGTCTGGAGAGAATTATTTATGTGAAATTTGAACAAATATTATTTTCAGCTATGACTTGTTCTCTTTTTTCTATTTCGAATTAATATATCATCCATCATCATTGTAGGATGGCGAAGTTATACTGAACCCTCAATAGAAGCTGTCAAATCCTGGGATAAAGGGTTTCATTCCCAGATACACTGAAATACCAGACACCAATTTTTGTCACTGCGGCTAGTTTCAACGGTGACTAGCCATCTGCCCGGTACAGGATTGTGGCCCATGCCCATGTGTAGACGCTAGCATCGGTGCACTCTCTGTTCCCTCGTACGTTGTCTTTTGCAAGGGCTTCTTAGGCCCCGCAGGTCTCGGGCCTCGGGGTATGTCCCCATTACCCGGATTATCCTTACGGCCCACTAATAAGGACAAGTCCTGGGAGCCTTATTTAGGCGCTAGTGGATTAAGCGATTATTTCCCGTAGTCAGTAATATCTCGTAGTCGGTTAAATTTTATAAGTAAAAGGAGGTTATCTGTTAAAGTCGAAGTGGACCTTTCTGCGGCATTGTGCGTTTTACTCAACTCTCTAATCTATGTAGAGAGGAGTTATCTTGGATAGGGTCACCCATCCGGGGGGCGCGTATGTAGCGGCGCAAAGTTGTTCAGGTGCGGATGTGGCCCGTTATCTGCGCGGTTGAACAAGCTGCGCGCCAACAGGCCCACAAATTCATGAATGGTTTCGATGTTCAGATTGGCCGCTATAACGTCATTCCGAACGTAGCGACCTGCTCCGAGAATGGTTCTTAGCGCTTGGTTCTGCTGGGTCTGCGGGCGCCGCTTCAGAGGATCGCTCAGAAGTGCGTACCAGGCCGGAGCAGCATAGGTGATAATCTGTTCCCTCACTTTTATAGTCCGAAGGGACGGTAATCGGACACGACCGGAAAGAGATCAGGCGCGGAATCTCCGACTTTATGTGCTTTCCGGAGCACGTTGTTGAAACACCGCCAACTTCCTGACTCCGACGACTACTGAGAATTTCTTGACCGAAAAACTCAATAACTGGTTTTGGCCCGACCCGGAATTCGAACCCGGAATCTCATGAACAACAACCGCGTTTATACCACTAGACCAACGAGGCAGTCAAACATACAACGTTACATACAATATGATACTATGAATATGAGCTACAGCGACGCTAATTTAATTATGAGTGAGTGCGTTATCTTAAGATCGCGATCGAAAAATACATTAAAATGTAAATCATTATGTTTTATAGATGTCGCAGTGTTAGCACAAGCTTTTTTCAGTAGTAGTTGTATTAGGGCTAATAAGGAACGTAATTATATTAACTAAAGTCGAGAACATATTTATCAACAACAAATAATGACTCAACACCAAAGCTTATTACAAATTGTGATATCTAATTGAGCGGGCGGCTTCAATTATAGAGGTTAGATTCCATGCTCCATTACCGTCCTTTGTGAGAGAAACGTGTGTATTAACATAAAATCATTTAGTTGGAGTATAGTTTCTGTGTAGGGGTTTAATCGACTTATAGTTTTCGGATTTTGGACCTGCCGGTTTTGTCTTTGATGTTATTTTGTGTTTGGTGCGGTTTATAGTATTATTTAACTACAAGTGTACTTAATAAATGTATTTGTCTTTTAAATATAGTTCTAGTTATATAATACCAATGAATGATAACAGTGTGATTTGCAACGATGTACTTATGATTGCACCGCTCAATATTTCGCCGACCCTCGGTTACGTTAAATATGTTTGTGCATTGCAGTATTCCAGTCTGAAGGTTGTAGAGAGACAGTATGGTCACAAGCTATGAGGCTATTACATCTTAGTCTTCAGAGGTGTTAACGGTAGTCTTTTATGTTTAAAGCTGGCTGCAGGTGTCGATGCTTCGCAGTAGCTACTTCAGATAGACTCTAAACTCGTTTGTCACTTGTATTTAAATGCTCATCTGAACTCCTCACTCCTGACCGCTGATATTCTGTCATTTCTTAAAGAACATTTCCAACCTTGAGTAGTCGATTGCTGATCCCCTAAGTAGTCGATTGCTGATCCCCTAAGTAGTCGATTGCCTTGACTAGACATATTCGTAACTCTCAAAAATAACTCGAGAACTGAGCGCCTACTGTAAATTTAACAGTATCCGAGAAACCAATGAAATTGAGAGGCCTGTGCCCAATGGTGAGCTTTATTGAGAAGATGGTTGTGAAGTAAAATAGTTAAAAACATTATTCTAATTCTATATTAAGTTCAATAATGATAAAATAATTGTTGGAGGTATAAAAAATACCACGCGCGCACACACAGAGCAGTAAGTTTTACTCTTTCCCGAGGAAAATACAGCCATATTTGTGCGGATCTCGCGAGTATGAAATGTAATTTTTTAATTAGGTAGATTATTACGTTGTAGACGATGAAATATATTGCAAAGAAAGCATTAATACAAGCATAAAAATAATGAAGCTTTCACCGTATAGCCATGCTGCGGTTATGTTATGAGTCGAGCACGCTTTCACTTAATACTAACTTAAAATTGCGGTATAATTTGTCTTATAACTTTAGGGTAGAGAACTAAACTAAGACTTGACTGACTGAACTTGTTACTGGTAACAAGGAGATTCCATTTATCCCTGAGGTGTGGCAATGCATCCTCAGCCTTATAGGCTACACCGCATGTAGTCACCATAAAGTGCAGATAGTATGCTCGTTTTTCAGGCTTATTTATATTTAAAACCGGAAACATTCTTACTTGTTATTCGCACTTATTTTTGTAGTTATTTCAAAATAGCCAGGAAACGTTCACTATAAATGTAAATAAAAATAAACTCTAACGTAAAGTACCTATTACTCGGCAACTTCTAAAAATAATTTTGTCCATCTATGGACTATGAATTACTGTTAATGTAGTGTATGTGATATGAAACCTTACTTGGTAATGAAATAATTTTATCTATCGTAGTCGTAATTTTTAGTTACTAAAAGCTCTTATTTTTCTTAATCTTTATTAGAAACAGCGCCATCGAAAGCAACATTTGCATCAGCAACATTCGCAAGTGGCTTACAAGTAGGATTGGGTGGTCAATGACCTACGAATAATTGTTTCGGGTCTGGACGTTTGTCCTTGTGCAATTATTGTTTGCAAACTGCCTCCACTATACAGAGAAATCCTTAATGTGGTGGGGGGAACGGGGAAAGAATAAAATTTTAATTTTAAATAGCTCAATATGTTTACGAAAATAATTCTTTGTATGCGACATTGAAAATTATTATTCCAAAAAAAGGCTTTTTACTACTTCCAGGGCAGAAATTTTTCAAAACCGGTTGTAAAAGCATAAATTAGTTACAATAACTTTAACTTGTAATTCTTCTATTCTACTCCATCATCTAAGTGCCTATTTGGCACTTGATTTTTGCAAATTGAAGATATCGATAATTTAAAGTTATCTTTATTAAGTGTATTTGAGGCATTACGTAATTTCGTTTTTGATTTATGTCACATTTGCATGAGTAACTACTAACTACTCCTAAAATCGCCGACCGTAGACGTATGTATATGCCTTGGCCGACAAGGTGAACATTCAGCATTCGCTTTGATAATGAAATTAAGCGGAGATTATGGTTGGTGCGCCTCCAATCCACTTATGAACTCCACTCGTGTGAATAGTCAACACGGCGCGGTAATAAGACGTTTTATGTATTATTACTTGTACTATTATCTATTCTGTGGTATTACTAACATTGAAGAATTACCTAAATTATACCAGTTTCTATATTTAATGACATGCGCCTGTTATCATTGATGAATTAAAGAACTGAATGTTTATGTTCACATAAAGGATAAAAGTTATTAAATCCTTAATTTATAAATGAAGTCTTAATTGATTTTCAGGCTCATTCGGAGCGAGCAAAATCTATATAGATTAATTTTAAATTACCCGAACACCTTTTTTATTTAACTTTTTTTTGTTTTGTATATCTATTCTATACTGCGGATGAAGGGCATTTTAGGCAATTGCCATCGAAAACTCACTAATTAAACGCGGTGATTGATTTTCCCCAAACGCTTTGTTTAAACAATTATAGTAGCGATACTAACGATGGTGATGGATAAAGAAATATAGCAGGATTAATAAGTTTTCCTTTATCGTTGGTTACAGGTGAGTGAATCTACACTACTTGAGTGCAGCAACGGGCGCTACACAGCGTCCGAAACGGTGAGTTTTATAGATGTCTAGGTTTGTGATTCCGTGTAGTACTTCGGCTCAGTAGGGTCTAGTAATGGGAAGACTGGACAATTCCTAATTACTATATCAAATTTAAAAGGTACTTCAAATAATCGAAATTTATATAGCTATATTCTGAATTATTTCATTTGAGATACATGAAATAACTGTTTATTCATAATTGATATTAGTAAACTTTGTATTATTACACGTATGAAATTAAAGGTCATGCTTTATTTTTAATATTTGAAATAAGTAGAAATACGGGTACATATTGGGTGTACATATGTACATATTAATATATTATTATCCAAGAGTATCTCTGGCTCTGTCAATTACAAGGCATTGTTTATATATATATATAAAAACCATTTACAATATAATATAGATTCAACAACTTACAACAACAACAACTTATTTTGTATTACTTAAAGGTTACATTAATTTCGGATACAGTTACAAAACGTATCGGAATAAAGAACGTTACGTTTCTTGCATAGCTTTTCTCTAATATGGGAATGCACCCAATGGCTTGTGCTAGTATGAAGGGCAGATTAGTGTCAAATTGAGTACAAGCTCTTTGTAATATATGTGACCACTTTAATGTGCTGTAAGTGATAACTCACGAGTAGCTTTGTGCCAATTGACTGGGCCGATCATTTACTATCAAATGAATTTCAAGCATGTTTACTTTAAATTATAAAAATAAAATATGCATTTCTCTATCTAGAATGCTCACAATTCTGTTGCGTATCGCTGTATTACTATCCGTACAAATTAACCTATTAACCTGTTTCAAATAAAAATAATAATGCAACATTGCCTGACATACAAATAACATTAGATCTACATTCGATACGTTCACTTTATTCCTCGCAGTACAAAAATACTTGCAACAGAACAGTTTGATGGACGTTAATGAACAAGATTTTTATACTTGCAAAGTATCAGAGAGGTATCCGTATTCCGCAAAGTTTTTCAGCAATACCCGGATTTTATCAAAGTCTCGTTACCTCCATGTACAACACTTTTTTCCAACGTCCCTATTCATCCAATGCCTGAATGCGAATCCTCGACAGGAATGAATGAATGGGCGATGCCTAAATGAATGGCCGTTGCATTATTTGTAATTGCGACTTCTTCCTGTAAATTAGTAAACTATATGTTGCACGTAACATTCACATTAATTAGCTTTAACCAACTAAAGGTGTATACATTACTAATGACCTATGCAGGTAGTATTAATATTGGGAGCACTAAGCACGAAGTTATTGACGAGTACGTTTACCAGGGACATAGGGAAATAGTCCGACTAGGTAAGTCCAACTTCGAACGAGAGGTCAATCAACGGATTCAACTCGGTTGGGCAGGGTTCGGGAAATTACGACACATATTCTCGTCAGGTATACCTCAAAACCCGAACACGGGATCGTACGACAAGTGTGTGTTGCCCATGATGACTTATGTATCTGAGACGTGGTCCTTCACTGCTGACTGTATGAGGACGTCCAAGGTCGCACAGCGAGCTATGAAGAGGGCTACGCTCGGGGTTTCTCTGCGTGATAAACTTAGAAATTAGGATATTCACAGTAGAACCAGAGTGACCGACATAACCCAAAGGATTAGTAAGTTGAAGTGGCAATGGGCCGCGCGTATTGCTTGAAGAACCGGATGGGGAAGTAAGGTTCTAGAGTAGCGGCCTTGTACCGGCAGGTGAAGTGTAGGGTGAGCTCCACTAGATGGAGTGACGGCCTGGTAAGACATGCAGAAAGTCGATGGATGCAGGTGGCTCGGGACCGTGCTTTGTGGCATTCCTTTGGGGAGGCCTATGTTCAGCATTGTACTTGTGGTGGGCTGTAATGATGATGACGGAGAAGAAAAGGAAGACGCACATTTATACGAACTATTTTACATTACTTACAGACACACATAACTCAAACACTATTAAACCAACCACAACTTCATACTTATAACAAACCACAACCATACTCGTATATGCGCATTCCTCATAAGGCTCATGAAAACCTAAAATCTTATTATGTAAACACATTATGGTAAGAAAAGTTCTCACTGATTGAATGACTCAGTCACTCTTCAAAAACTTTATACTACTTCAAGGTGCCTTAGAAACATGAAATATGCATTCTTTTTAAGTACATATTTGAAATTAATAAAATGAATCAGTGAAGCGTGTAGAAAAACTTTGAAGGTTATGTATTAATTTAGATTATAGAACTTTTTTATAAAGTTCATGATATCCTACCAAAAACTTTAGTGTGAATACAGGGCCAAGCTTGATACTAACGACGATGATTGAATAAACGTGTTTTCGGCCTCCGCGATTAAAGGGTTGAGATTCAGACGGGTGTTCCTTGGCTGTTTTTTAATACTCTATGAACTGATGTGTGGAGCTTGGTATCCGTACTCTTTTACCACCCTAGACGATAACATCGAACGTGATTTGTAACAACTTCGCCTAAGCTGTCTGATTGCCTTTTCAATTTTACGTTTTTAGACGTGGGACGACGTAGGACAGATACATAAAAATATTAACATGTTCTTGAGCCGTTATGTAAGCATAGTGGTAGAGCCGTGCTGCAGCTATATTAGTATAATTAGTATAATATTATAGTGTAGTTGTAGCAAGAATGGGTCGGCTCGACCGAGGAAGGGCTACGCTCTCACAGAATACCAGCGTAAAATAGGAGCTTAATGCTGCTGTGTTTCGTGTGGTGAGTGTAGAGAACCGGAGACCCTTTTTATGGAAACGAGGTACTCCATCTTAATCCTCACGGGTGAGAACGCATCCGCATTTTGATTCGTAATCGAGGATAGATGTAGATGTCTATGGACTACAGCAACCACTTACCATCAGGTGGACTGTGTGCTCGTTTGTTACCCTATTCCATAAAAAAACCGCGTCGTCTAGTTTTTGAATTATCTGACTACTGCGTCATGGATTTTGGGTCTGAATCTCAGCGAAGACCAATATTTGTTCAAAACTCAGTATTGGTTTTGTCCTTCCTCCACGATACCGTTGTAGACCTAGCCTTCTCTACCTGGATATTATCTCCGAAACTTTATCGGGCACGATAGATACCTCTGTGCTACACTTGTAGCGCCAATATAACTCTTGCTTAGCTGTCCATCCGAAAAGGAAGGATGACATAAAATTAGAAAAAAACTAAAAGGTGTTTTATATGGGTATTAAAATAATATACCAACCATAATATTTTTGTGTATACTGTGGCATTTATTATGTTTGCAGTCGTAATTAATAAGCTCACAGCAATTGAATGTTTTCTCTTATAGACATCGAGTGTAGTACATACACTTAATTCAGCGGGAAGAGTCCGGTGCATCGGCCCTTGGCGGCCACTTCACTTGGCGCCCGTTCACGGTTCGACTCCAAAGACTAATTACGGCCCAGTTTTTGCCGCCTCACTCTTACACGTTTCCACCGTTTTGAAAAACTTGGTATTTATTCTACCGAATGAACTTGAACTTTAGTCTCATTTCTTCAGAGTCTTTAGTCGCTCGTTTTGATACGCTGTTAAAATTACAGTTTTAAGATGAAATTTAATAGTTTTTACTCACATTGGTAAAGTGCACTATTACTTTAAATGTTTGACTGCCTCGTTGATCTTTTGGTCATTAGCGTGACTGCTGACCTTAAGAATTGGAAACGAGATCAAATCCTATACATCCGTATATATATTGATGGATGGGATTTGATTTGATGGATGGAAAGAAAACTGATTTTGTAAAGTCACTTTTATTCAATGTTATTGGGTCCTGATCCAACGTCTCTTTAGTCGTGTCGCAAGGCCATTCGGACTATGAGAGTAAGGAAAAGACGAAATCATAAAAAGTAGCCATACTTAGCAAACATTTATTATTTTTTCTATTGTAATGTGACATGGCCTATTATTTATTATTGAATATTTTTTGACAATCTTCGCTAATGCATGATTAAACAAGTTATACTTAACTTGTACGCACCACCACTACTGTGCTCGACACGTGGGTATTGTTTTGTTTCTGATTACTTAGTTTGAATTTGACATAATGAAGTATTTGTACTTCAGAATACATTTATATATAACATATAGAATCTTATCATTGGATCAGTAATTTGTCGGATTATACTCTTTTGTAAGGAATTTCGGACTATAGAGAGTCTAAGGCAGTACTCTATAATCCGACTTATTCGGTAGTTCGACACTGCCCTGTAAAATGTTTGCCTAAATACGGTTCCACTGTATAACATGACACGACACAACTAACATATCTGTGTACATATACATACGGACGTACGTATACGTATTGGGCAAAATATGTTTCCAGTTCGTTTTACAGCAATAAATCGTTGTAGCACTCGAAAATGTTGGAGTATGTATAGCTCAATTTAATTGTCATAATATCAGTCCGACCAACAAACTAGTGCTGTGGTGTGTGCATCTAAAAACGGCTTAATAATTAAATTGCAATCAAATACCTATTCCGGATTTTCAAAATCCGAAGCGGAACAAAACTGAACTCTGCTGCTGTTATACTTGGGGATATATGACTCGAAAGAATTTCATTTAAAAATAGTAGACGGGCGGACGATCGTGCGTCAGGCTGCTACGTGTTTATCAATTAGCTGAAAACACGCGGCTGCCTTCCACCAACATTCTTCCTTTCACTTCCAAATTGATAATGGATGCAATATGTACTCCTTTTGAGAACACTGATAAGATTTACTTTCAAGCCAATGTACACAGAATCAAAAATAAGGGTCCGTTCGTAAATAATATAGTTTTTATTTGTACTAGCAATTTCAGTTGATTGTTTCTAGTGATGTTATTTTTCCGTAACGGATAATTTCTTTTTTCGCTTCGTAACCTACGCTGGCGAGTCTCAATTGCGGAGCCGCTCTCGTAGGATTGCATCGCCTCGCGTACGAGCGTCGACGAGTTTTTGAATTTTTAAATTACTCATTGTGCGATGGAATGTTGCCAGTCTCATTGCCTCTCACTGACATTACTAGCCCAATGAAATCTGCATTTAAACCCTCACGTCATATGCATCAAAATACAACAACCGGTGTTCCATGCTTACAATCATTCGCGTAAAGAATAACAGTATAACTATGCTTGTAAGTTCGGAACATGGTCCTCCAGGGACCGATGCCAACGAATATCGCCCTAAATATTTGATTGTTAGGGTCGAAATATCAGTAACACTAAATTATACACTTTCCAATTATACGTCACTATAAATACTGAGTGTATTCCATAGTTTGCCTGTCCTACATCGCTTGTGAAATAAAGCTCATATCGGTTCAGGAATATCTTGAAAGTTGAGATAAAATAGCACGAGGATGTGGGTTTTCACGTATTTAAAATACGCTAGTGAATCGTTCGCCTGGAAAGTAACAAGATAGTAATGCAAAATAGGACGACTGCTTTCTCCCTCCCGTTACTATGGAAGTTGTTCTAGCAGCAACTACGATATATGACTATTGATACGTTCGCAAACTCGCACTTCGAAGTTGTTACGGATGGCGTTGTTTCAGATACAATTACGACTGTGGTGCACAGCTTTCGCCAGTATCTCACTATACATACAATTTATATTGCGCAACATATATATATACATATAATA
>DWHP01001059.1:0-17076 GCA_018247895.1 Parnassius honrathi
GGATTTATACTGTGACCACAACATTGTTCCGGAATTAGTATAACTAATTTAATAAATAATCAATGCATAAACATGTTTAATTAAAAATTCATTGTATGTATAATGATTATAACATAATATACTAATTGGGGTGTCTGAGGGTGTGCGTTAATTACGTTACATATTGTATAAATTACGTGTCACGTTGTTTGTCCGTGATGGACTCCTAAAATACTTAACAGATTTTAATCAAATTTGCACACCGTGTGCAGTTTAGCTCAACTAGAGAGATAGGATAGATTTTTTAACCATGGGTGATGCACAATTTTTTTTGCGAATTTAAGGATTTTAAACAGGACGTGACAAAGGGTCGTCAAAAAGGGCAGAACAACGTATATACATACAGCTGACTCTTGTTAATTCGAAACTCGAAGGACTCTTAAAATATCACGAATTATCGAGTGTTTGAAATATTTGATATATCAAATAGTTCGTAATTTATGAGAGAAAATAAATAAAGCTCCGAGTTATTAAGTGTTGATCAATTATTATTTATTAACTGATGTTCTCTAACAATGAAAAAAGTTTAGAGGTAAGTACATTCGTGTACATATTCATGTGAATGTGAATTAATTAATCTTTCGAAAGAACTCTGGTATACTGGTTTACCTCAGAGCACATTCCTGCTGCTCAGAAGCTCATAAACTTTTTTAAGAGAACAAGTGCCAGATATGCTTTTTCATCACTTTCGATTTGTAGACAGAAGCTTTGTAAGGTATCGAATGAGGCTCTTGCTTCCTTAGCTGACACCTCTGCCAAAGGTTCTGACGTATTGTCCTCATCATCATCGTGGCTTTTTTCATTCGTATCTGTCGCAGATAAAATTTCGTGTACGATGATACAAGTTTGAACTTGTCTCAAAATGTACTTACAATCTATAATTGTAAGAGTTCAAAGTAATGAGTCGTTTTGTTACGTAGCGATGATTTTTGTTTAGATATTGATTTAGTTCGAAATATAAAGAGATTTTGTAGGAAATTCGTGGTGACTTTGAATTATATAGAGGTTCGAATTAACGAGAGTCAACTGTGTATACATATATGTCACCTACTGTGACTTTCAATTAAATCAAATAAGTAAACTATGACGGCGGATCTCTGCGCTGTGTTTACATGTGGCAACACACACTTGCTAAGTTTTAATGTGCCCATATTTTTAACATCTTTCAATACAAAATGAATTATTACGTTTTATTATCAAATATTGTGTACTTTGAGCTTTCTTCAATTGATTGTAAAAAGCCGTTAAAATAAGTAATTGCCTAATTGAAGGAAATGTTTGCGAAATCTTGACTGTTGCACGATAAAATCTGATTAGCAGGTCGTAATATAAGTTTATTTTAATTGTTATTACCTGTAGCACGCTTAACAGCTAGAATTTGATTCACACTTGATTGATGATTGTGTAAAGTGATAAAAATGATTACCTGATTGAAGGAAATGTTCGCGAAATCTTGACCGTTGCATGATAAAATCTGATCACCGGGTCGTAAACCAGCCTCTTTTGCTATCCCACCTTCTCTCACGAATTGTACAAATATTCCAGGCTTCCAGTCTGGTCCTTTGCAAATTCTGAAATAGAATCGGAAATAAACATTTAAGATATTTGACTGTTTCTATGTATTTTTATGTATATTTGTCGATGCTGACGAAATGATACAATAATATCATCCTATACAGTATTAATATTTCCGGTTTTCATACGCAAGTTCATAAGTTCGTCGTGTAGTGGCGGCGTAACATATTCCATTACCCTATGATATCAGCTCGCGGGTGCCGTAGGAGATGACAGCGTGAAATGAAACAAGTGACGGGCAGGAGCGTCTTCGTGATAATGTTACGAGCTTAGGGTACGAGAGAATAAAACTGCCGAGTGAATTACCAGAATTGACACTTTAATTACAGAACACGAATTACGAATTAAAACCAAACTAATAACAAAGCACAATTACACTACTGATCACTTTAGTTCGCAGTTGTATCGCTTCGAAGTGTTCGCTTGTATCGCCAATTCAATACTGAGCCGGGTTGCGGTCCACACTGGCCTTATATTGGGCCTCAGATAGTTCCAGAACCTCCTACTGTAGAAACATCTAGAATATTCGAGTACATACCGGTCCTGACAGACTAGGTGTCGAGAATATTCCAGAAAGTTCTATCATGGAAATTTCTAGAAGGATCTTGACTCTCCTACCTCTGCTACTCGATACTAGATGGCGCTAGTGTCGCCATGTACCGGGCATTAATAGTGGTGCAACAATAATAGCTCAATAATAATTAAAAAATAGGTTTACACCTTATTGATAAACTGTAATGGATAATGAATGAATGTACAAGATAAAGCATAATAGATGCTCAAAATGGTATTTGGCAGGACTGAAGAGACATTCATTCGTCAAACGTGTTGGAATTTTCCAAATGAGACGGTATTTGAGCGATTGTATGAAAAAGAGATAGTTATTTTGTAAATAGAAGAGATAGTTATTTATAAATCCACAAATTCACAAGACATATAACTTCCGAGATGAAATAGACAAATTAGGATAAGAACAGACGGCGACCCCTGGTGGCACGTCTAAGGTTCTTAATTTGTCTCTTTTTGTAAAATTAAAGTAACAAACTTACAGTCCACCTGATGGTAAGTGGCTACTGCAGTCCACGGCCACTTGCGGCCAACTTTAAACAGAGTATTAATTATAAAACATATACACTACCTTAAACAAAAAGGAGAAAACACGATTCGCATGAACAGCCGAATGCTAATAAATGTTAATACACAAAAAATAAGAAAAGAAAACAATAAAAATTGAGATACACTGATTAAAGTGTTCTATCCCACTTCCACAATATCCTGGCCGGCCAATTTATTTTAAAAATATTTGCTTATCAAAATGTTTGTCTAATGAAAGGTGAATACAAGCACAAAATAAATTTCTTCATCATCAAGTGAATGTTGGCGCTATCCAGCCTCTTCACATATAAGGTATAGTGAGAAGACTGAAAAGTACAAAATTTTTTGAGTTAGGACAATGTAGTGATAGTTTCACATAGTGCTATTGGTACGAACATAAGATTTGCCTTCCCTAGAGATAATAAGAAAAGTGTCAGCATGCCATGAATATATTTGTAGTATAGTAAATTGTATTAGTTGAGGTTAAAATAAAATAACTTATTAGCCATAAGAGCTAGATCTTAATACCGACTATTTTATTGTAATATAGTAACAAAGAACCTTACCCGCAGCCAAGTTTAGCTCGCGGTGGGACCAATATTGAGAGGCGCATATCGGTGAGGTGGTCCGTGTTATGGCACAGTGTCGGTGACGAAGATACATCGGATGAAAGCGACGTGCGCTCCGACACGAATTGCCAAGACAGAGGCTCGTACTCCTTTCTGAAAGAAAATTGTCTTAGAGCGTTTAAAACAATAATAATTCTTTACTATCTTACTAGACTACCTTCAACTACCAAGGTTATCAATGAACCTATCATTGGTCGCGATATGTCAAGGCCATAACCTATTTTTTAAATAGAATAAGAGTGACAAACGAGCACACAGTCCACCTGATGGTAAGTGGATGCTGTTGCCCATAAACATCTACGTTTATCCTCGATTAAGAATCAAAACGCAAATGCGCTGCTACCCCTGAGGAGAAAGATGGTATGCCTCGTTTTCAGCAAAAAAAAGTGTCTCCGGATCTCTACACTCACCATGCGAAACACAGCAGTATTAATCTGTTATTTTACGCTGGTATTCTGTGAGAGCGTGGTCCTTCCCCGGTCGAGCCGACCCATTCGTGCTACAACAATAATATAGCTGCAGCGTGGCCGTAGACATTACACTATTACGCTTAACCATTTAATTACAGCGGTCACTACTCAAGTGATGCTCCTCAAGGTCTTCCAGAACTGTCAGTTAACAATGCTCTCCATTATTTAGGAGATTAAGGAGGTGAATGGCAATATGTCTGTAGTTGGACGGACTGTAGTTAATCTGAGCGTTCGCCTTATTTAGGAATCGGTTGCACTAACGCTGTCTTCATTTGAGAGATAAATTCCTTCCGCCCACTAAACTTACGGACGTCCAGCGAGAGTAGTCCTTTACGCACTAAGTTTTGCCAAAACCGAAAGTTATATGAGTCGTAAGTGACGACAAAGGGCAAAACTAGGAACAAGTTGTTGCTTCCGAATATCATATATAACTCTTTTGTATACACCATTAGCAAACAACAGATGCACTGCTTGTCATGAACCACTGACATTGTAGGAAGAGGTCCATTTTTATCGCGTATATTCAAAACACCACTCGTTGCGTGCTTCATAGTCTAGTGGTTGTAAACGCGGTTGTTGATCACGAGGCTCTGGGTTCGAATCCCTTGTTGGGCCAAAGATAGTCGCTAAGGTTTTCAAGGGATTTTTTAGGGGAGTCAAGAAGTTGGCGGCGTTACGCCTGATCTCTCTCCGGTCGTGTGGCATTACCGCCTCATCGGTCTATGAGAGTGAGGGAATAGAGAGTAATGCTGGGCTTGTGCATATACTTGGATACTATAATCCTGTCCCGCAGAAGGATAGTTTCCATTGAGACTGGCCGTCATGACGAATTTCGGTCTGGAGGAAACCAAAAATACACAGACCGACGTGACGCGGCAACGAGTAACAGCATCAAACGTTCTGACTTGTGAATCCAATCGTTTTGACAAGTACTGTTGTATTTTTACTAAACTGATAACGAAAAAGAATTACGGCACTTATTTCTATGTTAGCATTGACCTAACAGCATCAATCGTTCTGACTTGTGAATCCAATCGTTTTGACAAGTACTGTTGTATTTTTACTAAACTGATAACGAAAAAGAATAACGGCACTTATTTCTATGTTAGCATTGACCTAACAGCATCAAATGTTCTGACTTGTGAATCCAATCGTTTTGACAAGTACTGTTGTATTTTTACTAAACTGATACCGAAAAAGAATTACGGCACTTATTTCTATGTTAGCATTGACCTAACAGCATCAAACGTTCTGACTTGTGAATCCAATCGTTTTGACAAGTACTGTTGTATGTTTACTAAACTGATAACGAAAAAGAATTACGGCATTTATTTCTATGTTAGCATTGACCTAACAGCACCAAACGTTCTGACTTGTGAATCCAATCGTTTTGACAAGTACTATTGTATGTTTACTAAACCGATTACGAAAAAGAATAACGGCACTTATTTCTATGATAGCATTGACCTAACAGCATCAAACGTTCTGACTTGTGAATCCAATTGTTTTGACAAGTAATGTTGTATTTTTACTAAACTGATAACGAAAAAGAATTACGGCACTTATTTCTATGATAGCGTTGACCTAAAGCTACACTACTTTGAAAAGTGTGGAAAGGAGGCTCCATTTGGCTGTTTCATTCTTTCTGTGAGTTTCATATTCTAGAGCATAATAATGGCAGTCTATCCGGCACGTGATCAGGTATTTCTTAAGGTAGTTTATTCATAATATAGTAAAATGTGATAATATTATAATAAACAAAAGCCTATCTAATGGTAACGAGAGTTTTATTTATTGCTTACTAGCTGTTCCGCGCGACATCGCTTGCGTGGAATTTATTACGATTGGATGTCATGTTTTTCACGCGAAACCCTAATTCGTTTTCTAAAATAAAAGTAGTCTAAGATACTCCTTACAACATAAGCTGTGTGCCGGTGAAAGTGCCGTCGAAATCGGTGCAGCCGTTTTTAAGTTTAGCCGGAACAAACAGACAGACATACAAAAATTTTAAAAATTGTATTCAGTAAATAGCTGTTATTTTGACATTACAAACAGACACTGCAATTTTATTTATTTGTATAGTTGTATAGATATAAAAATCCCGTGTCTCGTTCGTTCGTTCACACTAATCTCCGAAATTGCTGCGATTTTAATAAAAAAAAATTTAATGTTTATTGCTTGCTCCAACTTAAGAGATAGGATGGTTCGTATCTCGATAAGTGACCCTTAATATTTTTATTTGCGAATTTAACGATTTTTTATGAAACAAAATGTCGTCGGAAAGGGAAGAACCATGTCTGCCCGGCCAGCTAGTATATTATATAATTGGACTGCCTCGTTGGTCTAGTGGTTTTAGTAGTGCGACTACTGATCATGAGGTCCTGGGTTTGAATCCCGGGTCGGGCCAAAAATCAATTATTGAGTTTTTCTTTCAAGAAATTGCTGCCCGGAGTCAGAAAGTCGGCGGTGTCTCACCCCCGTGCCTCGGAAAGCACGTAAAGCCGTTCGTCCTGCGCCTGATCTCTCTCAGGTCATGTCGGCTTACAGTCCCATCGGATTATGAGAGTGAGAGAATACAGAGTGCACCTGTGCTTGCACATACACTTGGGCACTATAATCTTGTCCTGCACCGATGGCTAGCCTCTGTTGAGGCAGGCCGCCGTAACCGAAATTCGGTCTGGAGGACTTATATTATTATATAATTTGCACATGACACAAGGCTTTGAAGCTGTTGCACATTCAATGAAGAGGTTTCATTTAAAAGTATTTGTCACATTTACCAATAAAACATAATCATGAACCTAATTCCAACTAAAAACATCGTTGACATGTCTCGCTTTCTTAACCCAAAGCTGATTTTAAAATTACCTAAAAGCGTATTAAATACCTTTATAACGTTATATGTACTTCTTAAATACATTACACTAGTTCGTGTTACTACGTGTTCTCACAAAAATTCAAAGAAAGATGGTCCCAAACATGTTTTGATTGGAACATTTCCGCAACAAGAGAAGATTTACATAAAGACCATTAAATACCTTTATAACGTTATATGTACTTCTTAAATACATTACACTAGTTCGTGTTACTACGTATTCTCACAAAAATTCAAAGAAAGATGGTCCCCAACATGTTTTGAGTAGAACATTTCCGCAACAAGAGAAGATTTACATAAAGACCATTAAAATACTTACTCCTTGACAGGTATCATGCCGACATCTGAAACAAATATTATTATTTAAACTACGTCTATTTTCACGAATTAAAACGTTTACACCACAGCATCAACACGAAACAGTTGTATTAGAAATAATTTTATCCCAAGTTTTAGTGAAGCTCTCGATATAGAGTAGTACCTAAGTTTTTTTTTAATGAAACTGAAATGACAGACAAACTTAGTCTACTCGACGGTTAGTGGTTATTGTAGCCAAGGAGGCATTGTCACCTCTGAGTACCGAGACGGAATGCCTCACAACCTGCACTCATACTGAACCCTATACCCTTCACACGGAAACAAAACAGTGCACGCACTACTAAGCAGAAATACGTAAGGGGGTGGTACTTACTCAGTCCACCACCTAGTAAGTATTTGAGATGGAATGCCTCACAACCTGCATTCATACCGGCCCCTATACCGTTCACACCGAAACACAACAGTGCAGGCACTAATAAGCAGAAATATGTAAGAGGGTGGTACTTACTCAGTCCACCACCTAGTAAGTATTTTAGATGGAATGCCTCACAACCTGTATTCATACTGGCCCCTATACCGTTCACACCGAAACACAACAGTGCAGGCACTAATAAGCAAACATACGTAAGAGGGTGGTACTTACTCAGTCTACCACCTAGTAAGTATTTGAGACGGAATGCCTCACAACCTGCATTCATACTGGCCCCTATACCCTTCACACGGAAACACAACAGTGCAGGTACTACTAAGCGGAAATACGTGAGATGATGGTACTTACTCAGTCTACCACCTACTGAGTGATTAAGATTATCTGAACAGTGCACTTAAAAACTGAGAAACATGTTTATTTTAGCAAAATTTTATTTAAAGTTGACATAAGCAAAAGACTTGTAAAACAACAAGCTATTCCACAAATATAATTAAATAATCAAATGATAATTGATTATTTCAAACGATGTCTATCATGCATCAATTAAATTCGTAACATCAGTCAAAAGATATAAAACGATTGTGTGAATTACTTTATTGTAGGATCAACGACGTGTAAATCGGATAACGAGCACATTGTATGTACATAAAAATTCCGATTTATTTATACCTCATATTGGTTTAATTGGTTGTCAACAATATTTACAAATCGATTTCTTATATTTACGCCAACAGTAGACACTAAATAGAATTAATTTTCACGGATTTTATCGCGTTTAATTTAACTTTTTAACTCCCGATGTTTCCCCCGTGACCATGGGTGCTGTAAAGCACCCGAAACGTCGGGAATTAAAAGGTTCAATTAAGCGGGTTAAAATCCGAAAAGATTAGTTTCATTTAATATTAACATAATATTTACTTAAAAACCGACCAAGCTAAAGTTTTTTTACAATGTACGTAAATTAGCCTTCTGTAAATTATGATTTTTTAATTTATTTATGTACACACAAAAAGACAGAAACAATTTTGTGGGTTCGTATAAAGATAACTACTTCATCATAATCATCATTATAGCCCTTCACAATTGATCTGGTGAACCTCCCCCCGTTAGGTCTCCCCAAGGAATGTTACAAAGCCAAACAAAGCACGATTGCATCGATCTAACTTCCTGCGGCTCTTCGCAGGTCGTCTCCCCGTCTAATGAGAGCCGGCAATATTTCGCTTACCGGAAATTGCCCCCCGAGAACCTTTCTTCGACGTATCTCTGAGCTATATGGCCGTTCCATAGCCACTTCAGTTTACGTGCGGTTATATCGGTTAATCTGGTTCTACTGGTGATATCCTAATTTCTAAGTCTATTACACAGAGGAACTCGTTGCCATACGTTATTGCCCCTGAAGACTAAGATGAAATGCCTCGTTTCATACACTCACCATAAAATCAGCATTTAGCTGTTTCATGCTGGTATTCTGTGGGGAATGGTCTTTCCCTGTCGAGCTGACCCATTCGTTCTACAACTATAATATAACTGCAGCTCTACCACGAAGATAATAATTTAAAATATTTAAGATATCGTTCTACAGGGCATCTTAAGTTTTCTACTTACGTCGCAATTTAATCTTCAGTCTGGATTGCGAAGTGAGATAGTGTACTAACTCAGCGTGCACGGCGTCATCCACCCGGTATCCATTCACACTCACTATTTGATCGCCGACCTAGAATGAAATTAATTCAAAATTACACAACAGCTTTTAGAATAAAAGATTTAGCCTAAACGCCAAACGGAACGTGGTGAACTACAATGTAATTAGGCCAAGTTTTCTTTTTAGTAGAATAAGGGTGACAAGCGAGCACACAGTCCACCTGATGGTAAGTGGTTGCTGTAGCCCACAGACATCTACATTTATCCTCGATTAAGAATCGAAACGCAGATGCAGTAGAAAGGTGTCTCCGGATCTCTACACTCACCATACGAAACACAGCAGTATTAAGCTGCTATTATCTATGAATACGACTCAATAATATGTTTCTTACTTCTGTACCTGTAATATGTACCAATGATCTTCGATTGTTTTAGCTTTTTTATGTGCTGACTATAGTCACGACATCTTTCTCCATTTTTTTTAAATAACCTTACTTAAAATTCATTCCTTTTTATGCAGGAGACTTATTGGAATTAATGTGGTATTAATTAATTCATCCCAATGTCACATTATTTGTCTTCTATTTTTTTATTTCATTTACTATAAAAAGTCACGAGTTTCTCTAAAAAAATATGATAAAAATATATAAAAAATATAGCAGGGTAGATAAAATCTACCCAGCTATATTTTTTTATACTCAGTACCTTTGGAGTACTAAAATGAGTGTAATTTACAATAATAATTATAAATCAACTACAAAGTGTAAGTGTAAAAATGCAGCATCACAGTCAAAGAATCCGCCACCTAGGTAATGATTATACCACAAATTTTCATAGTTCTGATATTATCAGTACCTAATGTGTACTTACTGTTTAAAATCGTGTAAATCACTGAGAAGCCCCTGGAGTCATATCAAATGCCCTAATAAATTTCTTCAGAAACTATGTAAACCTTAAACCTTGCGTAAACACAAAGTTGATATGAGTTGGAATCGAGAAATTCGCTCCGACCAAATTATTTTTGTTGTTGATGAAAATGTAAATTAATTTGCTTAAAATTTCCGACTACGCTTAGAATAAAAAGTTGATTGCGACAAGAAACTGTGGTATACCTGTTATATATTAGTTTGTTTAGTATATTTTGCATCAGGTTAGACGGGGAAACGGGAATGAATTAACTTGCGCGCAAGAAATCGAAACGCAAACTCTTCATGTTACAACGAAGTGATTGTTTTCACGCTATGATTCGATTAAATGAATGAACGTGTGACGTCAAAACCACACGAGCGGAGCTGGTGATGTCAGCCGTCGACGCAGCGGTTCGTGACGAGAAGAGCACTTTCTTTGCGCTCTCTGACAGCCGGTGAAGCCGGACAGTTCTTATGCCCCACATAACTGGCAACTTTCGATCGGACTTTCGATCCACCTCCTTGTTTTTTTTTTATTTACGAACGACGCGGGAGACCGACAGACTACGAATTCTTGATTAATGAAGGGCGAACACATTCTAATATGTTTAACGCATTTCTATATAAACGTAATTTTTACATGTTAAACATGTGCAGTTAGCAAATTAGATAATGATTTCTTATATTTACGCGAACACTACACATTGAAATAATACTAGTTTTTACGGATTTTATCGCGTATATTTAACTTTATAAATACCCGACGTTTAGAGAGCTTTACATCACCCATGGTTACGGGAGGTACTGAGATGTTCAACGTTCAGATGTCATAGTTAACCGCGGTTTCCATAGATTAAAATTTAACTTTTGTTAAAAGCTCTCGAAACGTCGGGTATTTATAAAGTTATATATACGCAATAAAATCCGTAAAAACTAGTATTATTTCAACTCTTTAGCGTTTTCCATTTCTTGATGTAAGTCATTGTTTTTGCCAGTGTTTTGTTAAACTTATAAAAAATGAAGATTTCTTGAAGCAACAAATTTTCCTTCAATATACAGCAGCCGCTGCTGCCACAAAATTTAAAGAGTGGGCAGAGCAAGGAACGAAAAAGAGTTTTGAGTTCCGAGATGATTCCGTCATCTCGGAACTCGCCAAACTCTTTTTCGAAAATATTTCTTTAGCTTTTCTTCCTAATTTTAAATTTCTTTAATTAGTGTAAGACGTTAAAAAAACTTTGCCTCAAATTTGCTGCCCCAAAAATCTGCTGCCCTAGGCTCCAGCCTATTAAGCCTGCTGGTAAATCCACCACTGCTAAACAATAAAATATACAAGTATTGTAAGATAAAGAAAGAAAATAAGGATTATGATTAAATGAGTAATACCAATTACTAATTAAGTGTTGTAGGTACAGTTTTTATTAAATTTAAGTGTTTAATGAAATTATATATTTTACTAACGCTGAACAAAAACTACATACTCTGCCTCGTTTTTCTAGTGGTTGTAGTAGTGCGACTGCTGATCATGTGGTCCTGGGTTCGAATCCCGAGTCGGTCCAAAAAATAAATTATTGAGATTTTCCGTCAAAAAATTCTCAGTAGCCGATCGGTTTCAGAAAGTTAGCGGTGTCTCACACCCGTGCCTCGGAAATCACGTAAAGACGTTGGTCCTGTGCCTGATCACTCTCCGGTCGTGTTGGTTTACCGTCCCATCGGATCATGAGAGTGAGGGAATAGAGAGTACACCTGTGCTTGCGCATACACTTGGGCACTATGATCCGGTCCTACGCCGATGGCTAGTCTCCGTTGAGGCTGACCGCCTTTACCAAAATATCACTCATTTAATATAATTTATTAATAAACTTTTTTTATAAACAATAGTTTTAGCGAACGAACGAGCGAGTTAACGAGTGAATGAGTGAACGAGTTAACGCAGGAAATAGAGTAATTGGGGCTCTACACTCCATTCTGGAAAGTCAGAATGTATCAAAAAAGGCACGTACGGCAATTCAGAATGCTGTGTTAGTTCCTACTTTATCGTATGGTAGTGAAAGTTGGGTGTGGCAGTAGAAGTACGAGAGTAGAACAAACGCAGTAAAAATGCGGTAGTTAAGGAGTATGTTCGGGCTGAATCTAAATGAAATGAAAAATTGTGTACTAACGGTAGAGTATGGTATGCAAGATGATGTTGTGACGAGGATTAAAAAAGGAATATTTCAGTGGTTTGGGCATGTATACAGAATGAATTAGGAAAGAGTGACAAAGCAAATTTATGTGGCAGAAGTGAACGGCGGAGTCGGTAAGGGACGCCCTAGGCGAAAGTTTGTCGACCAAATTGGTGATCTATTGAAATGGGGTCAAATTAAGAGTACGCTTAACCGACGAGAATGTATACGTAGGTATATGGATGTGTAAGAGGCGAGAGAGGAGTATCAGTCTTTGGGTGACAGGCAGGTGAGTACTTATGTATGTATAGTTTTAGCATACTGGCGTCGTAAAATTAACTAAAACAAGCGTTTTGGCCGTAAAAAACTCATTCCACATCACTATGACGTAGAGTAAGTGGGGCGTTTTTATCTTGGTATCCCCAGTAGGCCTAATCCACATGCAATGTTCTGTTCTTTAAGATGAAATCTATAAAAAAGCACATCAAAATCTATAAAATTACCAATTTTTAAAACTCCGGGAAAACTCTCCAGGTAATCTCTTTTTTTAGCACCGAATGAATATATTAATGATCGAAGATTTGTTTCTAAAGTTTTTTTCGCGTTTATCCAGACCTCACACGATTCAATTATGGCAGTATGATAGGACTATCAAGCTGATATTTCGCTCGAGATTTCAGGCTAGCTTTACGGTCCTACGTTGTCGTTTCCCGGTGATAAAGGTAACGTTAGTTCTTGTCTAAACGTGCCTAACGTAAACCAAGAGTACCTCAAATTAAACTCTAGGCCTAAAATAATTACGAATTAAAAAATAACCGAGAATGGTATGTCAGGAACAGTCACTTGGCGATCGATCCTCTTTGCATGCCCCGCAAATAAAAATGTAAATCTATAGTATTAATAGCGTATTCTATAGTAGCATAAGTTACTTTCTCTAAAAATTATTCATTTTTTATAGTTTACAGTAACGTTTCAAAATTATATGGAGCGAGTTTGAGGTCATTTTAAATGGAGTTGTAACGAAAATTTTAGTAACCCAAGTGCATTTTATAAGATGGTCGATTACTTGTTAACGTGTAAGCTATGATAGTTTTCCTCTTAACTTCATTATAGCTACTGCTATCGTGCATACTTTTCGTATTTACAAAAGCAGTGGTTTAGTTGGTAGGGAGGGGGGGGGGGTGACACAGCACTGAATCGAAAAAAATGTTGTTCCATACACCCAAAGTTTTTGAAAGACCTATTCAACGACAACACATACGATGGAATGGACGTGTAACATCCTCCTTTATTTGTATCGAAGGTACACAACATAATTGTTTCGATTTTATTTCAAAACTTCGTAGGCGTGATTACTATGCCAAATTACAGTTTTGTAGTACCTAGGATTTCTGAATAAAACCGCACATGGACGGACATGGCGAAACTTAGATCTCCTTGTTGTTGAACTACGGAACCCTAAAAACTGCTCGTTTATAATAAAATATAATATTAATGTAGGAGGAGCAGTCTTTGAGCTATTTAATTAAGTAATGACCAATCACCAAGCATTGCTCAGAAAAATCTAGATACGATAGCAAATCTTTAGTAATTTATTATTTTCATACATGAGTATAAAAAAAAACTCCGTGAGTTTTATTTCTTTAACAAATACTTTTCATGTGCACATCAAAAGATATAATATTATTAAAAAAACTTCACTGAGCTGGTGTCATGAAAATTTCTGTTGTCTTTGATAATTTATAGATTTGATCTAAATAATTACATTTTTTTTGTACACAGAGATTGTCTCGATGTAAAACTTAATATTATAAGTTATACCAAAATTACAATTACACCAAGTCGATCCTTACTGAAAAAATATAGTTTTTCAATAAGGATCGACAAAGCGAAACTTACACATGCTGAAGCCTCTGGATATTTCGTGTAATAGCCCACTACTACAGTATATTTACGTTATACTGTGCCACTACGCTGCTCAAATTTGTATCAGTCGTCTTCATATAATTTTACTATATAATAAAATTGAATTTTTGACCCTTTTGTGTGGCAGCAAACCTTCTTACCCTAAGGGGTAGAATTTACTCTTCTTTATAAGGAACTGAACTACATATATAATCAATTTAATAATAAAGTATCATTAAAATAGTTTCAACATTAACGAAGATATTACGTGGCTTAAATACAAAAAAATTAAATACATATTCGAATTGAGTACCATCTTCTTTTTATTAAATAAGTTAAATAATAAAAGTTTTTTATCTTAGTAGCCAGCATAACATTACATATTCTTAACATTACACACAATGAATTTCAACAGAAAATACTACGTTTCGTAAAAATGTAACTTTTCAAGGCAAAATCTAATATTTTCCCATTACAAATGCGATAAACGTTGATATCGGAAAAATATCCTTGATTTCCATTACATGGTTCGTTGATTCATGCGTAAAACCAGCATAGGAAAAAAGTTTTAAAAGGGAAAGGTCTGAGAGACTAATTTGAATTTTATTTCGTTACCATTTCTAACTGTGAAAATGTTATTTATACGTGTACCATAACTTTGATTTCATGTCATAATTTTTTTTATTGTTTTAAATTTTAGCTCATTTGAAAATGAGATGGCAACAAAATATAATAAATATACTTATGACATCCAAACGTCCCGTCATCGCTACCTCTAAACACTCTGGTCTCCAACCATTCGTTGTCGACATACCTAGCATTAGAACCAATCGATTAGCTTACAATACATACATCAAAGAAGTAATTTGCCAGCATCTGTATTTTCATCCGATGTTACAATGATAAAACACACAACAAAACCTATAGTTGTAATGTAAAGTGTTATCAAGACAAGAGTAAATAGGTTTTTGTTTAGGTAAGTCGCTTACCTATTTAAATAATACTAGGTTCTACGGATTTTATCGCGTATATTAACTTTTTATATATCCGACGTTTCGAGCACTTTACAGCAGCCGTGGTCACGGGGCGGACTGAGGATAGTTAGCCGCGGTTACAATAAATTAAAATTATATATTTTGTTCCGATCTACGCAGTGTGAACTAATAGTATCTTGAAGTCTTGCCGTTCTATGCCTGTGTTGGAATTTAATTTTATTAATTATAGTATCCCAAGCAGATGGAAGGATGCAGCCATCTTCTCTATTGAAATAAGGGTGTTTCTTGATATAAATAGCCTCGCGAATCATCCTTGGAAGGAATCGGTGTTCTTTAGCGAGGATTTTCAAATCTGATTTAGTGATGGGGGCGATCCTGTACGTGTTCACAGACTGCATACTTCCCAGAGCGTCGATTCTTCACATCAGCTATATGTTCTTTAACGCGGGTTTTAATTGATCTTTTAATTTGACTTGTAATTGTGTAGAAGAGATTACATTCACAATCAAGCTTGTACATTCCTACATCTTGCAGGTGGACATTACACTTGACTGATGGTAAAAACCGACCAATATTCTTCGGCGGCTTGGAGTATGTTTTAATGGAAGCGCGCTTCAAGATGTAGCCAATTTTGTCAGTGACTCCTCTGATATATGTCAGTACAGCAGGTATACGCTCGACTGTGGCGGTTTCACTCGTTTACTATGACGTAGGCGTGGGAACCGAAGCTCGGCAGTCAGGTGTTTACTGTCGCAGATCCTTCGTGCTCTCTGGATCAAAGATTTACTTACCGACGGTAGCTAAATGTGAAGGATGGTAATGAGAATCACCGTTTAAATATCTATCTGTATGGGTCTTCTTCTAAACACCGTGTGGCTCAAGGTGTTATCTGGATTACGAATTACTAACACATCTAGAAAAGCTAAAGAATTGTTTACCTTTAACTCCATTGTTAACTGAATTTTAGAGTTTATAGAGTTAAGTTAGAGTTCAAACTCTTCCTTCCTCAATAGGTAGCCAGATGTAAGGTGTAAGTAAGATGTTACTGCATATTCTACGGGCATGTTGTTTTCTTTCAGCCTTCTAGTTTGAGATGTAGTCTTCAACAGGTGTCAGCATGTAAACAATGACTGTACATCAAAACTGAACATAGTTTCGTTGTCTGTCAGATATAGGTCTTTAATCTCGCTGACAAAATTTTTCGAGACATCAAGGGAAACAGCTAGTGCTTCCCCACTGTTCTAGAGTGCCTCGCCCCTTACGTGTGTGGCATATAAGAAGGTCCACAACAGACCGATTTCGGTGAAACCCTTATTGCCGGTCACTAAGGAGGTCATTTTGTTCTAGGTGTGCCATTAACCCCTTGTGTGGCGATCGGCCAGAATCTGGCCGATGGTTTATCACGCGCGTCTGGCAAGCAACCAGATTCCGGCCGATCCGCCGTTGGGTATTTGGCGGGTAAAATGACCGGCGACAATGATTGCTAACACACATATACTTATAGAAAATTACAGACCGAAGAAAGAGTACGCAATACAATACTACTAAGGTACTCTATTGTTTAGATATTTTGAATAAATAACCTGTGACGCAGTCGTTTGAAAATTTCGTTTTCGTGTGGTCTCCCGTCGCTGTTATTGTGACTTTTTATACCTATATCGAGTGATTAGTCAAGTTTGGTGCTGTTTTAACATGGAGGGGTAAGTTACCAACATTTTTTAATTAATAAACTAGGGATTTGTGTCTTTTTTAATCAAAAATTTAATTTTTTCCTTCTAACATAAACGGCTGTTGTACTTTCTTACCTTATACTTACCTTTGTTGTTGATGCAAAATACATTATTCATAGCAAATACCTTTAGCAAATTAATTTATATAATAGTAATTACATACGTTTTATGTAATGATTTCTTAAATTTACGCGAGTACTACACATTAAATAAAACTGTTATTTACTGATTTTATCGCGTTTAATTACCACTTTTAACTTATTTTTATTATCCCGACGTTTCGGGTGCTTTACAGCACCCATGG
>DWHP01001060.1:0-17076 GCA_018247895.1 Parnassius honrathi
TTATATCAGTATGTAATTTGTATCTAAATGTAATTTCCAAAATACACGATTTCCAAAAAAAATACCGAGGAAAGCTCGGTCACCCAGGTACTTATTTATTATGGTTAAAGTTAGTTTTCAATAAGAGATAAAAGATATACGCAAGTCAAAATCTATGCGATCGCTCTAGAACGGCGTAATATTGACGCACACTATACAATGTATTCTCTATAACTGGGCAACTAGCACGAATTATTTTGACGTTATTGGAATTGTTTCTAAATTAATTATTAAAAAAAACTTATTTAAACAAAACTGAAATTTCATTTAAATTTTAGCTTTAGCGAAATTTCTTTCTTTTTCCTTTATTATCTTGCATATTTTAAGCATTCTATTAATTTCTTAAAATAATCTTTATCTGAGCCGTAGTAGCTCATGGTTAGCGCTCGCTGTAAATTAACTAAGGAATAAATAATTTAGACTAGGGATGTTCGATGATCATCGAAATGTTAAAAATTAAAAGAGCCGTGGTAGCTCAGATGGTTGACGCTCGCTGTAAATATAACAGAACGCGGGTAACCCGGGTTCAATCCCGCTGGCACCAATGAAATTGTTAATTGCAATTTTAAGTGCTGATTTATCACATGCACGGCGGTGAAGGAAAACATCATGAGGAAACTTGCATGTCTGACGAATAAGAAAAAAAGTTATTTCGAAGACATGTGAAGTTCGCCAGCACGCATTAGGGCAGCGCGGTGGACACTTCCTTGCCCTAAAACCCTCTCAGAAATGAGTGTAGGCCTGTGCTCAGCAGTGGGACGTTAATAGGCTGTAACTTTTTACTTTTAAAACATCGATGTTTTAATATGGATGTTGACATGTCAAACATCGATACATCGATGTCAATGAACCCATAATCGATAAATAGGAACTAGTGAAGAACGCGAACACGCGAAATCTATATCGACTAAATCTTGCATCTCCTATTGAAGGTTTAAAATTTCGTATAATTCAGGATTACTAAACGCATCGACCACCTATAAAAATATCATTACGGTATGTCAAACTTATCCGTCAAGTGTGACTGTGGTGTCGTCGTCATTTGTCGCCTCATAACTATTATCTGTGACTATTATACATAAATTGATATTCAAAAGAATTGCTTTTACCTTGCTATCTATACCGTCCTGTAGTATTTACCTATATTTACTTTCTGTTTGCGATCCTTAAGATTGTCATTAGATAAATCTAAGTGATTGATTTTATATATTTCCAAGAGCTCCTCTTAAACGGCAGACTTGGATTACATATTGTAGAAATCATGAATCTTGGATACCTAAACGGACTAGCACCATTTGCGCCGAAAATTTTGATAAATCATATTTCATACCCCAAGTTATCAATAAAAGAAGGTTAACCGATACTGCTACCTTGAACTCGTGGGAGGTAATGTCTAGCTGTAATTATATCAATAGATCAAATAGTTTTATTCGACAAGTTTACAATTACCATTTCTTATATTTTCGCGAACACTACACATTAAATGAAAGTAATTTTACGGGTTTATAGCGTTAAATTTTGACTTTTGATTCCCAACGTTTCGGGTGCTATACAGTACGAACTTTAATGTCGCACCTTCGACAAAATGCGGCACGTGCTGAGGCGGCGTGGCGCAAAAACGAGCGTGTCTAAGTGAACAGACTGTAAACCAGGGAAAATTAATCCAAAAAACGCTTCAAAATAAAAAACAATAGCAAAGGCTTCAATGACTGGAATGGTGTTTAAAGAAAAAAGTTACAAGTTTTCAAGAAATACTAGATTCGCTGACAGAGTTATCTTTGATAAATAAAGAAAACGAACAGGTACTAGAAAGGACAGAAACAGAAGAAAGCGAACTTTTAAACAGACAATTGCTTAAAAGTAAGTCTGAAAACTACCCACAACTAAATATTTATATGTTTCCCCTTAACACTTGATTATTAATGAAAATCTTATCGCTGTGTACGTAAAACTTTTGGAACATGTTTGCCTGCACCACGTGTGTTGACTAAGTGGTACAGTACCATCGATGGCTGACCAGGGTTTACTCAAGTAGCGCTGACAGCATTAAATTTGAAAGCGGAGCGTAATCATGATAAAAATAATTATTGTACCTTGGTCATGAATGAAATGAAATTTAAGCAGTTGATGAAATACCATGCTAGCAGCCAAAAACATTATGGCTATGTCGACTACGGGTTTCATATTATATCCGATAATTTCGATGAAGCTACTGACGCGTTAGTGTTTTATTGATTGGTGTAAACACAACGCGAAAAGTACCCATAGCCAACTTTTCAATTAAATTTGAATTAAAATCTGAGTTTGATTAGTCTTTCAAAAACTGGCCATAATTATATTTACTAACAAAATCATAACTTTAGATAACACTAAAAACCCTTCACTTCTAGACGAATGAGGACTTGTGAAAGGCTGTAGGTGATGAATGTAAAAACACTAAAAATCACTTTTACTGTCGCTGAAATTATGTGAATTATGATGATTTGTTTATCGATAAAAAATATCGACATAGCCTTACGTTGCTTACGTATGTAGACAGTGGCACCAGTGTGCTAATATAGTGACGCGATTCAATTTTGCATTTGTAGTGAAGCCTGTATACTTCACTAGTGTGCTTTTCTTGCGCCCTCCTGACAATGACAGACTTTTTGTTTAGGAATTAACGCACATCGCTTCTCCAGTTGATTGAATACTCAAAGGCTTGCTCTAAAGTTATTGATCAAGTCAAAACTCATACAATATAATTATTAATAAAAAATACTAAAACAATAACAATCCATTTTCAATATTTGTAAACTTACGTTAAGCACTTCTGAAATACATACCATGCTAAGCCAGAGTGACTAACCCTTTCCGTTTTGATCCTCAAAGTGGTCGATATCGACCCTTTGGGGTCAAAATCGGTTTCCCTGTGTTGACATATTAACATAAGTTCTTATATGAAACTTACAAGATACTGTATGAGTCTTAATAAGCGTACCCACTTGTTATAAGAATAACTAATATTTTAGTAGGAAGTATCATCTTCGTACTTTTAAAAAACTCAATAACTCGATAAACGTGCACAAGTTCGTACACGCAAGTCAATAAGCGTGGACGAGTTCGTGCAAGATAATGACACATTTTGACTTGCTCTGTATTTGACGCATTTATGCGATTTAACACGATTGAAATCATGATCAAATTCAAATCCAAACATGCTGCTTTAGAGCATGAATGATAGTTCACTAATTTACTAATTTATTTCAGGAGATTACAAAGTAATTACGTAGTTAAATAAAGTGAATTCAAACAAAATTATAGAAAAAACTACAAAGTGCATAGTTAACTACGTGCGTTAATAGCGTAACTATACATTTCTGCACTTTATGAAAAGGTAACTCACCAACATTAAACCGGATTTAGTTAGATACACAAAAAGTAACCAAGTTCATCAATCGCATGAATTTTTATTTTTTTTTACTATCACTTTACTATTTTAATGTTTTTTTTTTTCAAAAAATAATTACCTACTCAAGTATTTTTACGTAATTTGTATTATATATATTTGAATTTTATGTTAATTTATTTTGTTAAATTTTGATAAGAAAATGATGTCAAATTTACTCACTTAACCAACCGCAAATTCTAAATTGATAAGTATTTTGTATCAATAGAAAAAACTAGAAGTTCTCAGACATTCGAGTCCGGGGTATCAGTTCATTTTGGAACAGAGTTTTGCCGATAATAGTTGGGGAATCACTGTTCTAGAGTTTGTGATTCAATAACAATAGTAACATTTGATTATATGTTGTCGGCGACTTTGGTTTTTAACATATTTAGGTTTCTAAATACATTGATAGGTATCATAGATAAGGAACTCGACAACCCTATTGAATTTTATTGTTTATCAAAACTCTGTAATATAAAGCCAAACATATTAGTTATGACGATACATATTAAGATTAGCAATAAATTTTCAAGTACCTATATTATCAAATAGTTTTTGTACTAGCTGTCAATTCTCTTATTTGTGGAGTTTTATTCCACTTTCCTTTTTGGTAACAAGTTTTACAAATTACCCACACTCTCGTTGTAACTAAAATAATTATTATGTACCAAAATTAAACATACTCAAACTACTCAAAATACTTTCATTTTTCCTTTAAAAATTTAAGATATAGAGATACGATTTAAATAACACAACCGACTTTGGCATATTGTGTTAATTTTAGTTTACGATACTAACAATGGCATTGCTTCAAATTGGCACAAACATTTTGTAAGGTATAACCAGTCCAGCGTTCTTGTATATATAGAGGTCAGTGTATTGGGAGCTTTTCTGATGTCATCGGGCAAGGAGTACCAAAGGCGTGTAACCTGAACCGAAAAGAAGTTACCATAGAACTAGGTGAAGTAAACAAGGATACATATATTTCGTTGTTAGAAGAAGAACGTAGAACCCTATCATAAGATCAGGAGAGATATTGAAATTTACTAACACAGAACAGCTAATATTCTTCCTTTCCTTACTAGCTATTCTAAATGAACGAAGAAAACCATACATGTGTTAGCGAATATATGTTTTATATTAAATTCTGACTCTAATTTTCAGTTTTTTGTTATATTAGTAACTTGCCGGTGCAAATCGGAAAATGTGTAATTCCTTATTATGATTTATGATCTATGAAAAATCTTTTTAAAAACTGTCAACACTTTAAATGAAAACATCATTGTTGCCATATTTAATAATAGCTATCATGTTTGAGAGCTGTAATACTATTATCTTACTCGTTTTACCACATGTCGAAAGGCATATTTATTGCTCTTTTACAAGCTAAAAGCTCAAGTGGAGCGATCTATGGGCTTCTTGCAGTTTACCAACACGACAATGGCCGAATTGTCCGTATAAGATATTTTTTATTGGCTCATGCAGCCAAACCTGCCATGTCTTTGGTTTTAAAAATGGCGTATACAAGCTTTTTGTTTGCCGGTTTACGCTGTTGAATGATTTGTTTCCGAGACCCCGTGCTTACTCAAGCGACACGTAAACGTCGTGAATATGAAAATAAAGTACATGTGTAGGTACATTATTGAACACCATGAACTCAGTGAACAAAATTTTGTAGCGTTATGGTGAATTAGAATGGTGCCTGTGGTTTGTCAAGCTCGCACGTCGACAGGTTACCCGTTCGTAACGTAAATATTACCCAGCAGGCGTTTTATATTTCAGATATGACAGCGTCGCAAAAAAGTAGATAATGGAGAGTTCTGAAGATGATGCGGGCACCGCAACAAGCACTTCCCGCCGCCCATCGGCGCGGGAAAAGGACGTCGAGCGACCTGGAAACGTCTGTGCAACTGGAAGTTTACAGCAAAAATCATCTGAAGCGCCAGTTTATTGCGGAACCCCCGCGATGTCGGAAGATAATTTCGATGGAGAGAGCGTTTCTTCGCCGTCGACGCAAGACGTCAACACAAGCACTGAAGCGATCTTAGACATGATCGACGAGATTGTTGATGGGCCTGGAGCACCAAAGCGATTGCCACTTACCTTGCAAAACGTAGAGAATGTCACGAAACTTGACACTGCTGAATGCTTAGGCGATGTAACACAAACGTCAAATAGTGAACCTGAGGGCAATCTGTTACAGGAGTCAGTTTTGGAAAGTACTAAAAAAGCTAAAGTTGATAATGAAAACCTGAGTTCTGCTAATGTCCAATTAGGTACCGTGATTATACATGATGTATCAACAAAAACAATTGACTTGCCAGAAGCTGACAGTCATACGCTTTCAAGTAAGATATCTGAATCAACAAGTACTCATGACTCTGTAGAATTGAGTTCAGTGGTGCCACATAGCCGACCACTTTCTAGTATTCCTTCCAGCAGTGTAGTGCAAACAGACCAAAGTGTATCTGATAGAAATGAAACTCAAACATGTAAACGGACAGTGAAGTGTGTGTCATCAAGTGATAACCAAGACAATGTTGTAGGCAGTGCTGAATGTACTTCAAGTGACAATGGTTTAAGTCAAAATAGAGCTGTAGTTTTGGATCATGTTACTCAATCACCATTACGACGACGCCTTGTAAGGCCAGCGCCCAGTGACCGCCGCCCCGACTCCACTGTATCTTCTACAGTTGATCTGCAAAGTATTAATGTTGTAGCTTGTGAACAATCTAGTGGTGAGTGTATTGTCAAGGATGTGTCCAGTTCGTCAGATGCAGTACCTGTACATGGTAATGTTAAGCCAGATGAGATTAGAAAGGTAAATGAAGTAAGTATCTGCAAAGCAGAAACATCGGTGAGTCCCCTTAAAAGAATTAAGCTTAATAGACAGAAAGTTAATACCCAAGTAAGCTGTAGAGACGTAACACTTGATCAACAATCATCTGTTACGAGTGAACAATGTCAATCAACTTCGGAGACTGTTTTAAATGAATCTTGTTCCGATTCTACAGATATAATAAGCACATCGAAATCGAATATTACAGATTATAATGAGGTTTTACATGTAAAAAGTAAAATTAGTCAAAAACTTATTCCAATAGACCCTTGTATTTCATCTGAAGAGCCTTTGAATGTGTGTTGTATTGAAAAATCACAAAATGAGGCAGCAATACATCTAACAAATCAATGCACAAGTAGTGCACTCCCGTCTCAAGAAAGTCTGATAAATAATGATCTGAAAAAAGTTCCACCAATAAAACTAAATCTTTCTGCTACTTGTGGGAAGGATTCAGTCTCAGATTTAAGTGTAAAACTTTCTGAACATAAAAGTGACAATAGCTATAGTAAGCAAGTAGCTGAAGAATCTGACTCAACCAAACAGGTACCAAAATTAACTATCAAACTAAGTAATAAACAAACTGAGGAACTAAAACTTCCGGTTCCAAAATTGACTATAAAACCGATTAGAGTGCCTTTAGAAGAAGAAATCGTTAAATCTGATGTTCAAGATGAAATTCCATGTGTAACTAAATTAAATATTAAACCTATTCCTAAAAGACCTGAGAAAATAAATGAGATTCATCGTAAATCTAGTAGCAGTGAAATATCTGAATCAGAATGTTCTGAAAATGATGATAGTCCTAGTACATCAGATCAAGCCTCAACATCAGATCAAGGACCAGTTGATGTTGTACCAAAAGTAACTATAAAACTTGGTAAAGTTGGCACTGAAACTGAAGGGCAATTCTATACAGAAAAAAATATAACAAAACTTACAATAAAAGGTATTCAGCAGAATGAAAATGAAGATCAGGACCATTCATCAAATTTAAAACATGTCATTAGTCAACCTGAAGATAAGCAGCCAACAGATAAAATACCAAAATTAACAATTAAAACCATAGCTAAGACTGAGAGTCAACCACTAAGTCCAAAGTTTACCATAAAGCCGATAAAACAACTAGAAACTGCAAATAAAGACAGCATAATTGATCAAACAGAAAATCAGCATATACAAAAACCAAAAATATCTGCAGATTCATTTTCACCTAGTGTTGAAGGAAAAGATATTATGCATGTACCCAAAATTACAATTAAACCTGTTGTTAAAACGGAATCTTCAAAAAAATGCAGTACTTCATCTGAAAGTTACGAAAACATCCCAGTTGTAACAAAGCTCAATATAAAACCGATTATTAAACCTTCAGAAAGCAATGAAATAATCGAAAATTTGGATGATAAAGTTCCTGTAGTTTCAAAGTTAAACATTAAGCCTATAGTTAAACCAAAAGAAAATGAGATAGATTGTAACAAAGAAGATTTACCGAAAATTACAAAATTAAATATTAAACCAATAAAAAACCCTGAGGTAAAACCATTGGAAGAAGAGGACTGTGATTCGAAAATTGAAACAAATGCAAATAGTATACCTGTTGTTACTAAAATTAATATTAAGCCCATAGTTAAGCCTGTATGTGATGATGTATCAAAAGATGAAAATTTTGGGCATCAGTCTTCAGAAAATTCGAGTGATGACAACTCTGACCAAATACCTGTGGTTACAAAATTAAATATAAAACCTATAATAAAACCAAATGAAGGTGAGGAATCAAAACCTGGCATTTCTAATGATGACAGTATTCCTATTGTAACAAAACTTAATATAAAACCAATACTGAAGCCAGAAGACAATACTTCCGTTTTATCACCTAAAAAAGAAAGCTTAAGAAGTGCTGATCATAGGAATTCTATAATACCTGTTGTTACTAAATTAAATATTAAGCCTGTTTTAAAACCTGAACAAACACACAAAGTTATGCATGAAGCAGAAGATTTGACAGTAAAAAATCCTCCACTGGTTATGAAAATCAATATGAAAACTGTGGATACAGGTAGTAGTGAAAAAGTTCTTATTAATTCAGACAAATGTGGTGACAATGGAGGACACATAAATAATGCAGTGGATGATGTATCTATAACATCAAAATTAAATATTAAGCCCCAATCAAAAATAGTTAGTGAAGATGTATCTTCTAATAAATCTTCTGATGATAATGAACAAAATACTGCATTTGTTGAAGATATATCAAGTAGTGTAATTATTAAGGATACAGAAGATCAATCTAATAGTTTGCATTGTGAGCTAAAACAAAACTGTGTTGCTGGTGTTAATGAAAAAGTCAGTAATATGCAGAATGTTGAAACACGTGCAGAAGAAACGATATTGTTGGATGTCAAGAAAAAAATGTCAACTTGTGGTACTCCTATGTTGAAAGAAAGTGCAATTCAACATCCCATACCACACAAATCTGACAGTGTTTCTAATGTAAATAAAACCGATTGTTCTCAATCAAATAAATCAAGCAACGATAATAATGAAAACAATTTAAAAGCAGTTAATTCATTGGAATGTGTAGTGCCTAATATAAGCAACAAACAAAGTTCTCCATCAACACAAAATTGCACTTTATTAAAGAAACTTCTAGAGACTAAGAATGAAAGCTTAGGTGTAAAAATGGATGAAAATCAAACTGTTATAAGTAATTGTTCATCTCCAACCTTAAGATCGAAAACCCCAGTCTCTGATCACAAGGAAGAAGGAACCTTAAACAGTAGTACTAGTATAACAAATTCAGAAGCTTGCCATAAAATTGATATTGCCACTAATGAACCCATTAGTTCAAGTGATGGAATTATTAACAGTTCAATTAGAAATCATTTAATGGAGGGAATTACAAAAGAAATTAATGAAAATTTAGCAAAACCTTTAGAAATTAATGTATCGGAAAAAATAACAAATCAAAGTGTAGCAGAACAGGACTCACCTCGAATAATATTAAAAATTAATAAGACTGATCATGGCCCTTCAGCTAAAATTATGACAGAAGACATAAAAAGACCAGAACAACAAATTTATACAGCTGAAAATACTCAAGATGAAATTAATGATAGTGAAAACATTAAAAAGAATACATTAAACAGCAGGAGGAAAACATTCGGAAATATTAATCCAACTTTACAATTAGGTAAAAGATTAAGGAGTTCCAGGATAGTAGAAAATGCGGATAAATCTCCCACATCAAAAAAGAATATTTTAAAAAGGCCATCAACTACAGATACTAGTCCAACTCCGAATAAAGAAACAGAGCTATCTGTTCTTGAAACAAAAAGGTTGAAGTTGGGACAACTTTTATCCAATAAATCATTATCTGTAACACCAGTGGTAACCAAAACCGAACAATTATCACCTACAAAAAAGCCATCTGTAGAGATTAAGCAAGAAGGAAAAAATGTAAATCACAATGTATTAAATAGCGAAAACTGTTCCAAAAATGGCAATTCCAAATTACATAACATTTTATCCAATTTGCATGCTAATCAACAAATACAAGTAAAACCCTTCAATGATATTTGTCATTCTGATAAGAAACAGAGTTTAACTCCAGAACCTGAATCTAGTGCTTCAACAGGTAGCTGTGACCGAGTTGAATTGATGCCAATAGGAAAAGATCAACCTGAGGTGCAAGAATTGATTTTCCATGATAACTCTGGGTCACATGATTTTAACGTGGCACCTGAAGAAATAGCTCAAGATCCATTGGAAGTAGATTGTCCAAAACCCCCTTCAGGTATTCGTATTGAAAATTTTAACATTCCTAAGCCTACACCACCACTCATGATATCTACGCCGCAACCAAGGAAGCGTGGTAGGCCTCGAAAAATTCCTCTGTCGGAAGGTGCCAAGGTTGTCTTGCCTACACCTGCGCTTGAAGAGAGACCTCAAAGATCTTTACGCTTATCAAGGTGAATAATTCATTGTCTTTAATAATACCTTTATATTTTTAAGTAAGTTTATTAATTTATCGGTAAAAAATTATTTCAGGGATAGACCTATGATATTAACAAAACCAAGAGGTAGAGGACGAGGACGCGGCTCACGACGTCTTGATAACTCTTGCAATCCATCCAATCCATCTGAAACAGTGATGGAAGCAGCGAACAAATTCTTTGAAGAGCATAAATCTGGAGAAGCTATTGATCCTACTAGTTCGAGAATAAAACTTCCACGGATGACTGAAGCTTTGGATAAGATGCCTTGTTCAACACCACTCAGCAGTAGGAGACGGAATTCATCAATAGGAGATTTGAAACTCTTCAGTGATGTTTCAGAATTGAAAGTTGTACTTGATGGTGCACTGCCTAACTTGGATGATTCATTTATGAAGTCACCGGAAGGTGGAGAGCGCCGGGGGCGAGGTTCACGAGGGGGGCGAGGGAGCAGAGGCGGCAGAGGCCGTGGAGTTAGTCGTGGCCCACGAGGTCGAGGCAGAGGACGTGGCGGTGGTCGCGGTGCTAAGTACATGAAGGTAAATATTTGATTACAATTTTACTCTGTAAAATCTGTGATGTTTTAGGTATCTTAGGTCTTCGACTAAAATCCATGTACTTATAGGGAATAAAAGAATTTTATGTAAAATTACTGTAACTTCATAAAATTTTGTAAGTAAATTGTTTTTTTTTTAATTTCAGGAAACCATGGGCATTTACGGTCGTGTCTGTGGTCCGGCTACAACAACAGTACAATTGTTTGAAGAGGAAACTTGCATGATGGATGACAATGCCACTCCTGCAAAGTATGTTTTTAGTTCAGATTCTGGTCGACATGATACTTTTTGATGATTAAAATTGTATAGGAACTAATTAATAATTGTTTTGTTTTCAGGCCATCACATTTACTTGATGAGGATTCACAAAGTTCTGTAAAAAGTTCAACCAATGAGAGTAGTAAAACGAAAAAATCCAAATTTGCAGATTTATTTGATAGGTAAAAATAAATTTTCGTTATGGAATCACAAATATTTAAAATAAATAAAATGTATATGATTTTTTGAAAGAAAACTAGTAATGATATTAACAGTTTTATTATTCGAAGGGTTTTACAACATTAGTCTAACAGTAGAATTCGAACCTAAGACATTTTAGTTTTGCAATCCGTATCTTTAACTACCATCACTACTACACACTATGTACACTACAACCTACCAAGTGACTACTGTCACTTTTATTTTAATAAAAAAATATTGTTTTGCAGCAATAAAGTGTGGACAGCTGCTGATGTTAAAGAATACATGTGGCCACCACCTGAGAAACCTTCAGCTGAACATCAGGTACATGATACAATAGATATCTATTTACACTTCCATTATCTTCATTAGGATACTTAAATATTGTACTGGGTTTGGTGTCTTAATGCAATCTCCCTGCAACCACAAATCCAGGGGGCTAGCTAAAGGAGCTTAGGGCAGTCAATGAAATGATAGTAATATCAAAGTTCAGCAGAATGTATCGCACAAGAGTCCATAGGCACCAGCACAACACTTCTAGATTGAAAGATATCTTGAGAGATAAGCTTAGGTAACACGAAAGATATTTGCACGCGTACGCGGCGGCGGACGGTTTTAGCTAGACTGTTTGCAATTGCCGCCGATCGATTTGGCGCTTGTGTTGCACAGAGAGCACATAACCCGCAAGATTGTGACTACATTAAGAATGAAAACAGTTAATCGTCAACCCAGTGAATTAAATAGAAATCTAGAAAAAAGTACTGTCTTCAAAATTGTGTTGCCTTGTATTTAATATATATACGAAAATAGAAACGAAAAACATAATATATAAAAAATATGTTGTATTTATCACCAAACAAATGGTGATATATTTATATTTTATACATGCTGAAATTACAAATTCTCTTTATCTTTGAATTTAGTGTTAGTTTAATATATTTGTTTTAAATAATCCAAGTAGTTCAGCATTTAACATTAGTTACGTGTATACAAACTGTATAAATATTAAGCTTATAAGTCCTCTAAAGTAGTTTCCTGTTATGAAGACACATTAAAGTGCTAAATACTATTTGCAGTTACTGTTGTTAGGATTAGTTATAAGGTAAATGAAAATGCATCGTATTTCATAGAGTTATTAGCACATACATTCTACTTCATGGCACGGACGTCCACTGTGCTGCCCCAAATGTGAGTTGGTGGACTTCTCATGTTTTTTTATTTCCCAGATACGAAGATTTCCTAATGATGTTTTCCTAAACCACTGAGCACATAGTAACTGAATCATGAAACGAACTACGGTAACTCGCATACTATGAAATTCACACCGAGCACATAGCTACTGAGCTGGCATGACTCTTTAAAGTAATATAATAAAAATTAAAAAATAGATACTATCAAAATAAAATTAATTTGACGGCAGGTGTTGTAAGTTGTTGCTTAGTCTCGTCGATACAACATAAATTTGTAGTGTAAGAAGCTCTGGATACTTCTTTAGCAATCATGGTTTATATTCACAAAATAAACTTAAGTCGGTACAAAAAGCTTAAACTTAAGTTCGAATTGTAAAAAAATAGTATAATTTTTAACGCTATTTTTGCAATTATACCATGATACTATGACATGTGTAAGACGCAAAATCGATAAATGAATAAGCGGGAATGTAATAAACGATATTGGCCCCGCTGTCTTACATATCTCCCCTCCCTGGTTATTAAATAATTTACTGCGCAGTCATTTTTACAAATTTAGCAGGGGCATTTAAATTGATCGAGAATAATAACTGTAAAGTGGTATAAAATTTAATCTAGCCACAAATAATATTTATATTCTGTGAATGACTGATGATAACTTCATTAATTCACACTACATTACTCTTTTTTTTTTCAAAAAAACAAAACTAATATATCTGACATTACCGTAATTCACAAGCAAAGGGATTTTACACACAAATATAAAGGATTTTATATTTGTACGTAACATTATATCTACTATTAATAACTACTATCACAAATGGACCGTGGTGGCTCAGGGGCTAAGCACTCGCTTTCACAGTATTCAAGCAACCCGGGTTCGATCCCCGCCAGCTCCAATGAAATTGTTAAATGCAATTTTAAGTGCTGATTTACCACGTGCTCGGCGGTAAAGGATAACATCGTGACGAAACCTGATTGTCTGAGAAATAAGAAAAAAAAAGTTCGAATTCATGTGAAGCTCGCTAAGACAAGGAGCAGCGCGGCGGACATTTCCTTGCCAGTCAGTAATGAGAGGTCTGTGCCTGGCAGTGGGACGTATATAGGCTATAACTAGCTTTATCTAATACCTACTACCCTTCGTCTTTGTCTACGTAACATCATAGACGCAAACTTGAATTTCTCATATTACCCTCACTGGCTACGTACTTGTAGTTTGCATATCAAATTGTTATTATAAAATTAATTAGTGTTGATGGAGCAGACATAGTCATATGCAAGATTCATAACGCGTGTAGTGCCTCTTGACATACAGACAGACGCCTAGCATAAATCGACTTTCTAGTTCTAAAAGGAAAACATCTGTTATATTAATACATATAATATATTCTATAATATTTCTTATAATAATTTCTTCTGTTTGTAAATACCCAACAAAATAGTGGTCTGACAACTTCGAAGGGCAAAATAACATCCTTAAAGAATGATATTACGGAATAAAAATGTATTAAAAAATTTGTCAGACTATAATTACATTTAAATGAAAATATATTGAGACATTATAACTTGAGTAGGTAACCCATTTGGCAATCCACTCCATGACACTATATCCCATGATATTTTACTACAATTATTAGTATTTTATGTTTACGATATATTATGCTAACAATTTTTTCAGGTAATGATGATTCAAGAACAAGTTGCTATGTTCCTTGGTGTCAAAAGCTTTAAGCGGCGATATCCCGAATTAAAAAGACGAACAATTTCTGGCGACGAAAGGGATTATGTTCTAAGCAAAGGACTAGTTACGGAAGCACTTTGTGATCTCGGTAAATAAATTTGTTTATTTATTTTTATTTATTCACCAAAGTATTTCATTTGTTTTTTTTATCTAATTAAAATTATTTGCATTAATGTAATAATTTAAAACTACTTATTGCATTTATTGTAATAGGAATTACTGCAGTAGATGCAAGTGAAGTCTTAGACATTATGCTATCGGACTACCCACATAAGTATGAGGAATATCGTTCCCATCAATGCCGGAGACAACTGACTGAACCTCAGGAGGAGATAGTTGAAGAAATAAAACAGGAGATAAAGGTGGAGAAAATTGAAATGAAACAAGAGCAAAAATCAATAGACAGTAAACCAGAACAATCAAAAGTCGACCTAGAAAAGACTAGACAGGTAAGTTTTAAATGTCATTCACAACAGAAGTGGTATCAATTTGTTCCACTCTTGGCTAAACTCAGGTCTTTCGATTTTTCATGAATGAGCCTTTCACTGGTCTGTGTCCTGATGAAATGAACGCTCTTATGTTTTTATTGTCCTGCTAAGTAGTGTTGAGATATGATTGCCAAGCATACTGATATCACTTCTTATCCTTCCGGTCAATCATGTCTGGTCACATATACCTGACATCTGCATTATGGGTCCCTGGTTTGTAACCTGCTCATAGCTAAGATTTGTACCAAAACAAAAATTTGTTTTTTTTTCTTATTGAGATGTTGTATATATCTCTGGCATGTAATAAAACAGTATTTTCCATTATTACATCAAGTATGCATAAGTTAGATCAAGTGAGTATCTCTATGTTAGTGCATACACATAAATGACCATAATATCTACTAAAGTCCGCGCATTCTATCTCGTAAATCTTAGCCGGGCTGAAGTCAATCGCGAGTGGCTGTGCAGTTATAGGTTTTAGAAACAAAATGGTGACAAGAGGAGTGAGAGGGTAGGCGGTAACTAAAACTAGAGATGCAAATATGTATATTGCGCGGTTACAAAAAGCAATCTTAGGAGCGAATATGAAGTGGCAACTCTCTATCCACTAGCGTCTGTACATGCGCGAATGTTTCTGAAAGTCAACTTCAGCCCAGTCAAGATAGATTGCGCAGGCCGTAACTGTTAACCCTAGAACCCTACACTATCCGGCGTAATTGTTATTCCTACGTAGGGGTGCTGGGGTAGCCCATTAGTAGGAACTTGGGATTATAAATCAGTCTCAAAATATATGAATTTGAGCATTTTCTTCGACTTTCATCTGTTGCTCCATTCAAATTGTTATTTTATGCGTATGGTACGTCGTCTGTCTTTTCTATCCATATTTCTCGGGAAAAAGCTATAGCAAACCTTATGTATAATGTACAGAAACGGAACTAAGTAGCCATAGTTTTTTAAGGAAAGCTATAATTGACTATTTTACATCCCTCCTCAAATTCGGTTTTGACAGCCTAGCTCTAAAGCTGACTGTACTTTTGTCAGCACCGTACGCGCCGCATTTTAGAATTCGTTGTATGAAATCATAATATGAAACCTCGCATATTACAGCCGCACCGTTCGCGCCACATTTTATAAAATGCGGTAGGTATCCAAATATTGAAGGACTCACATCTTGTCTAATATTGCCAACTTAGTAGATTATCCACTAAAACTGGTGGTTTTGACTTTCGTTTCGAAATGTATTTTTACTTAATTTCGGGAGCATTGTCCTTTATTGCGTAGGCAACAATAAGTCGTCACACAAGTCTTTTTATAACTTTTAATTAATATGTAAAAAAAACTTGCATCGATAATCAATAGGAATACTTAGTGACAAAATAATTTAAATACAATAAAAAATTGATAGTTAATTTTGATTAACTTTTAATTAATACTTAAATAAAGTATAATATTCTCCATATAATTGCCTTTTTAATTAATATTATGAATCCAGAATCTTCTTCTTCTGTCAATAATGTTATTACAACATATTTTTTTCATAGCTATCCGAACGATCAATGTCACTACTGTACCGCTTCACACTAGTGCAGAAGGTAGAAAGAAACTGTAAAAGCGTACGGCGCGTACGTACAAATGTGTGAGACCATCCGAAAATGTGGTGCGTACGGTGTTCGGCTTAAATGTTCATGGATAAACTCTAAATTCTTTTTTTTTTTTCAAAAATTTGTGTCAGAATATTTGTTTTTGAAATGATTTTCATTATCACATGCATAATTTGTTTCGTTAAGCAATTTAACGCCTAGTTAGTTTTTCACTACTCCATGTCCATTTATGTCTGTTGTTCATTCTTTTTACAAAAAAAACTTTTTAATTATGATTTTCAATATAATTTTAATGACTTCATTAATAAAAAATAAAGTTATGTAAAGGATGGAAAGGATTAAGAAAAGGAAAGGAGATTACATCAAAATAAACTAATATATGAAATCGATTGGGAACGCTATTATAAATAAGAAAATAAAAATACTTATGGTATTCCTACAATGGGCTGCTGAGGCACGCCCACAGAAATTACATGTGACTCGTAGGCCACAAGCGTGCGAGGAGTGTTGGTTTCGGTCACCAGTGTTGTTTCGGACGCAGAGACGTAAAAATTGTGTTTTGAAGCATATCCAACTGGGGAAATTCCTCCACAACTTGCAAATATTCAAATAAAGGGATAACATTTCATAAATAATTACTTAGTATTTTAAATATTGTTGTGTTTTAATGAAATATACTTAAATAAAATTATCCACCTCCAGTACTACGATTGTCTCCGAAATTTTAATTGTTTTCACAT
>DWHP01001061.1:0-17068 GCA_018247895.1 Parnassius honrathi
TTTACTTGTATTGCACAGTAATATAATAGATTAAGAATTGAATTATTATTGTATAATATCTAATTTTAACTATAAAGTTACACACCTTTTTCACAGTTTAATTTAATGTCACGTGGAACTGGAATGATTTGAGTATTTATTTAAATCAATAAAATAATAAATATTTTTTATGATCAGATCAACAAAGGAAGATAGATGGAGCGCTGCGTACGCTTTTAGTAGGTACACATTGCCAAAAAATGCGCTCCGTCTTTTTTATTTGTTGGTCTAAGGTCATGGTAAGACAAAAATTAAAACCTAAATGATAATTTCAAAATGGCGAGTTCAAGATTTGAACATGATTTTGGTGATAACCTTTGTATTTAACTTAAATAAATGTTATTATAACTACAATCGAGAATGCCAAAATGGGTTTCGATGTAAGTCTTATATAATAATAATTTACATGTTTTATTTCGCGTTATCATATTTATAACATCTATTTATAAAAAAAACAAATGTAACAAAAGTCTTTGAGCCTTGACAACTAAAATGGCCATATTCTAAACAATATTATGTACAATGAAATCTTATTTTCAATATTGAAATAATATACAACACCTAATTCCTATAATTTACAGAATTCAAGTCACATTTTATCCTAAGAACAGTCGTGAAATACTATTGTACAATAATTTACAGGAAAGCTTACGTTTAAAAAAATAATTGATATGCAACAAGGCTATATAACATAGCTTCTATTTGACGATATCATTTATCGAAAAACAATATTATTTGCTATGATTAAAATAAAAATAAACATACAATACCTATGTATAATGGTTGAAATTCGAAGGATAACTTAACACATCCAATCTTATTACATAATTAATACTATATTTATTTTTCTTGTCATTTTCCGGGTAAGTCGTTGTCAAAATGAATACTAAATCTAAAATGTGTAGGCACATGATGTATAACACAAAATAAGCCCATACTAGATCGAATTTCCCGCCTATTGTGACCATAAATAAATATGTTAAATTATTACCGGTCTATTTTCATTCCTAGTAGAAATCTTTGGCGGTAACTAAAGGAGAAATAAACATGCTGATGATGATATCGGTGTAAAAACTGTTGAAAATATAAACAACGAAACAATTAAATAGCCTCAGACCAATAAACAAAAAACGGAGCGCTGAGTACATTTCGATTGACGCAAAAAACAAGCGAAAACTATGCTCAGCTTGTTGTAAAAACACACAATCACGTACTTCCACATACGCATTTAAAATATTTTTTTGCAATCAACAACATTATCATTACATATGTGTGCATCCAGGAATGAGCTTTTAAGGTTTGATAAAGAAAGAAAGGAAAGAAAGAATAAAGATGAGTGCATGTCAAAAAATTTAGCATGGTTTTTATTTTTTGGGCTACTTGAAATGTATGCAGCGCCTCGTCTAAATTTGTTGGGCAGAGGTGGTAATAAAAATCCAAACCACTCGTCTATCTAATCAAAATAGCTGTAACTCCAATAATTTGGATTTTGCCGCCATTTTAGTAATCACGAGATTATGATCGATTTAAAAAAAATACATCGCATTTTTTTTGTTTTTCCTAGTACATTGCAGTCAGTGCTAAGATAAATTAAAAAATATTTAGTTCTGTCATACACCTTTCTGCAATGCAATATGTTGTTAATACATTTTTTGAATTACGAATAATATACTATTTATTGTACTAAATACACCATAGCAAAAGATATTAGAAAACGTCAAGGAAAAGTGTGTTTGAATTTTCTGTAATATTATATTTTTAATATTAAGTACATATATGAGCATTGTTATAAAATAGTAATTGCACATTTTGCAATCAAGCCGGATGAGATTACATACGGCGAGCACCAGTTTTTGGCACAAACACTTCCGAATGACACTTTCATTTCTTGTTTATTTTAAAAAAATAATACATATTTGGATATTTCACTTTCGTATATAATAAAGAAATTGCATGGTTCGGTTGCTTCAAATTATCTAAAAATGAATCATGACCATGTCTCATAAACTTAAACGATAACAAAAGAACCGTTCATAACAACGAATTTGAACATACAATTGAAACAACGCCTTTGATTTGGCTAACGTTTAGGATCCAAAAAATCTACTATCGCGAATATGGCTATGATCCAGCGGAGTACCAATTTGTATTTGGCGGTGCTGTTTTATCTACTGATTGGTGCGAATGAGACGGATGCGTAGCATGCGCTTGGGGATGATAGAGATGGAATGATGATGGCGGATGGAAAAACTGAGATTGATCTAACGGCGACGCGTAATCTAACGCTCCTGGAACTGCCGAATAGGCTTGGGGCTTTAAGGGTAAAGGGGCTTCACCCAAATACGAATGCCTTAATGCATCGGAATAAGCGCTATTATCGTATGATATTGCATATTGCTGTTTATCTCTAGGAGAAACTGATCCGGGTGGAGTCATTGCTGAATGGTAATCACCATAACTGGTGTAAGCTAAGGACCCGATTTCGGTGCTTTTATGACCAAGTTGCTCTCCATAACCCGACCCCTCGCTTCCTGGTGGTGTGGGGAGTGGTCCAGTTTGGCCATCGCTGGAGTAATATCCACCACCCCTTCCATCCCCTAAGAAGTTGCTGCGGATTACACTTTCCCTGTTCGCATAAAGTTGTCTTAATAACGCCGACGCCGGATTCGGAGTGTGATTGCCTGGTATCTGTCGATTGAGATGGCTTAGGTGATGATTTTGTGTGCCTATCCATTGAATCGTCGATTTCTGTTGTTGCTGTTTTAATAGAGCGTCCGTGGAAAAGTCTGTTGGCCTGTGTGAAATTTCCTTACCGTCCAACGATGGCAAATGTTTGGACATTGCATTCTCCAAGTCTCTCACTGAAGTTGCATCACTAGTCCCTTCTGGCATTGTTAGGTTTGTTTTCGTCATGTCTCTTTCAGCTGGAGATATTGTTGCGCCGGGATTGGAACTGCTCTTCCGTCTCTCATCGTCCCTTTCTGTGTCTTCTTCACAGTCGGTAGTGTGCTTTCGTTTTTTCAGTCTTCTTGCCGGCATCGGTGAGGTTCTTTCTGTGTTAGTGTGGAGAGGTAATGGCTGGGTATCGTTAAGTCTAGTTAGGTGTGTTACATCTGACGTTGGTGGTACAGTTGAAGCAGATTCGGAGTTGGTTGGTGCTTCAGTTCTTTCTGTGGTATGGCGCGGTGGTGCAGGTGGAGCTCCTGGAGTGTCAGAATCTGGTGGACCGTTCTCTGGATCGCCTGTTGCTTCTTCACGTTTAACTCCTGGGACACTTTCTTCTAGCTGACAGCAGTCCATTACCGTATTGGGGTATTCGCGTCCGCTGAAAAAGAAATATATAAATTTATATATATTGTTTAAAAAGCTGCGGCTGCAAACCTGCCTGCTTAGCTGCTAAGCTTGTGGTAACTGTTGCAAAATCCCCATAGGGAGGATTTTGCTATTTTAGGATTTTTCTATGCGGGAGGCCTGCGTTCAGCAGTAGTTTCCTATAGGATGTAAAGGATGAATGGAATAGATATAATGTTTAAGTTTCTCTAGCTGCTTTTTTTAATGAAAACAAAACTATAGTGGTGCCAATCTGAGTTCTTCTAAAATTTGAAATGAATGGAATAGTTATACCCAGATCGGCGACGGAAAGCCAAGGTGCGAGACGTCTTTTTTTAGTATAAAGGTGACTAATGAGCACACAGTCCGCATGACGTTAAGTGGATTCTGTCCGGGCCCATAGACTACATCTATCCTCGATTCATAATCAAAATGAAAAAGTGAGGACTAAGATGGAGTTTCTAGTAAAATGGTCTCCTCATACGCACCATATGAAATACAGCAGCATTTAGTTGCTATTTTACCCCGGTATTCTGTAAGAGCGTAGTGTACCGCGGTCGAGCCTACCACGTATGAGTACGATCTAGCAATGTTTAATTCAAATCCTCCATATAAATAACTCAGGTCCATATTCAAGCAGTGGAATTTTAGGCGAGTTCATAATGAAGAAGTTACAACTTCAAAATTAACAGAAAACAGAAAAATATAGGGCTTGTTCTTAGTTTCGCGTTTCGTTTTTTCTTTGTTATGAATTCTTACACATATCTCTTACATATACACGAACACTACACTTTGAATAAAACTGTTTTATGGATTTTATCGAATTTAATTTTACTTATTTTAATTTCGCTTTGCTGCATCCATGGTCACGGACTGCTGACTCAAATTAAACGTGATGAAATCCGTACAAATGGTTTTATTCAATTTGCTTATGTTGACAACAATTATCTAGTTATTTTGTCTCAATCATCAATCCTTATTTAAATGGTTTGAATTAGTTAAATATCACTAAATCTATTTAGACTTACCTGATGACATAATTAACGCAAATGATATTTTGTTCTTCGGCGTTTTTGGACGAGCAGACGACAGTGGCACACGTCTGCATCCAAGTGTACCCTCCCAGTTTGTTCATGAGTCGATAATAATGCGTTAACACTTGCCCTTTGTTCATTACTGCAACGAAATATTTTTAATATTAGTTTATTTACGACCTAATGCTTAATCCAGGCCCTCTCTAATTTTTGATATAGTTATGAAGTAATTAGCCGAGGAGCACGTGATAATATAGAACTTGAAAATGCTAATTATAACTTAGTCGGTGACAGCGGAGATCGAACCCGGATTGGGTTGCTCATTTACTGTAAAAATTTACGGCGGGCATAAAGTGTGCTTAACCCCTGACTAACGGCTGTTATGTAATAAGCTTTAAAAATATAATAGATTTCGAAATTTCGGTAAGTATGCTGTACGCCGATAATTTGCGGGTAGTCCAGTATCTGTATTTAATTTTGTTGCACTAGGGCAATAGCTATATCGTTACGTTGCCTTAGTGGCACTAACCTGAAAAAAAGAGGACTTGAGGATAATATGCCATATATGTGTTATTAAATCTGTTTTTATGATCGAAATACAATCGACGCAAAAGTGACGATTGGGCAAATTCAAGGCATGACAATTGGATGATGTGGTCTGTTGACACCGACATCTATCGTGTATGTCTCGTTACCAGTTAAGCGACTTTAGAACTTTTTATGTAAATTTAAAATGATTTCAAGTGTCAATTTTTTTTTCTATTTTTAAAGTGCTATCTTTAAGGCAGTCTAAAGAATCGAAATAATTTCCGAGAGAGTATATTTCAAAATATAAATAGTTTTTGACCTTGTCCCGCTTTACAAGGGACTAGGGATTATTCATCAAAATATATTTAGTTTAGATCTTAGCAAGCCTTATACTTCAAATTCTTTTCGTTTCGAGCCGAGTTTACTCATCAACCAGCCAAAAGTCGATACGTAGTCGTAAAAGGGTATGTTAGCCGCAGTGACCTGAAGCCTTCTAATCTCGACCTTGAATTAGTACCCTAAATTGATGTTTGATGACGATATTATTCGTATTGTTCTAAACAATAAATTCGATAAGCTTTAATGGAATAAGCCTCATGCCACACCGTAGGAATTATTATCATATAAAACTAGCGATCAACCTCGGCTTTTCACGGGTGATTTCTGGATCGATTTTTATTCGATTTGACTTATCGAATAAAAATTGCTATGACTTAAAAAAAACTCTTCCATAACAGAGAACATTCTTTACACATTTAACACTGCTTCTTGTGGTTGATTTGGTTTTTTCGTCTATTTATATTTGGAATATCTGAGAGGTTTATACCTATGGTATAAGATAATCCACCACACTGTTTAGGCCCGTGAGTGTCGTGCGGTACCTAACTATGGGAAATGCCTGTAAGATTTCATAAACTGATATCATCAACGGTGTAGTGGCAATTTAAGAATATCTACTTGTACTAACTTATATCGACAAATGTGTGGTAATCTCCCCCCCCCCCCCTTAGTATGCAATTTATAGGGGAGGCCTATGTACAACAGGGGGCTTCTATAGGCTATAATGGATATCCATCCATTATATCCATTCGGATGGCGAATCTTTCTCTCAATGGGAGAGTGTTATATTAAGCAATGGACTGTTAAAAATAAAGAATGTCTATCAGATCAACAAAGAAAGCGGACGGAACACTACGTACATTTCAAATGACGTTGAAAACAAACCACGCACTCACGCACACATATGTATCTAAAATCATATGCAACCAACAACAAGATTTTCACAATGGTTTCCGGATGGAAATGAAAATGTACCTATTATTCTGTTTCTTTTTTGTTTTATAGTCAGAGATCATATGAAATTTAAAATGATTGAGTTGTATAAAGGTTAACAGATTTGTGATATTTGCTAAGAAAGAATGACCTTTACATTAAATATTCATCTATTATGATAGTTTTCGTAAATTTTCTCTAATAAATTAAGTTTCGTCGTAATTTAGGATTCACGTTACAAAATACATAGACATGGTGGTTTCACTGCGATTGGAGACAAGTTTATCACCACACTTATAATTAATTGCCAACAGAAACAATGTGAACGACACGTGTATTGTGCTACGTGAATCATTAGTGCCGAGTCAGTTTTTGGTTTTGTTGTCGCATTGTTTATTGTCGGTTGGCGTTTTTTAACTGATGCGCTTGGACCCGGTCCAACGGGCGAAACTTTAAAGGCGCCATTTGTCGATTGTTGTAGCTCATTGTTGTGGTCCACTACATCTTTGCAAAGGTATTTTAAGCAAATCAACGTAATTGTATATGGCGATAACGAAAATTGAGTATGTGGATTACGCCTATTATTCAATTATTTCATATTTTTACACGTATGTCATTTTTATACGTGGTAGAGCCACACTGCGGCAATATTATGGTTCTGGCACGAATGACGGGTGACAACGCATCTCCATTTTGATTCTTAATGGAGGTTAAATGTAGATGTCTATGGGCATCCACTAACCATCAGATGGACTGTCTGCTCGTTTGTCATCCTTATCTTATAAAAAAAAAATCATTCATTACAGTCTATCAAAAAACCACTGCTGAACGCAGTCCTAAACATAGCTTGTCTCAGAGAAAGAACATGTTCTATTGTTAAGGAACGCTTGGGTTGCGGGTTTGTGCCCGCAATTTTTTAACACGCTTTTATTAGCTTCGCGTTTATCTACCTATTTATGTAACGGAATCTTAATATGATTTTCACCAACTTGTCGACGGCCGATTGACTTTTTTATAGCATTGGTTGACAAACGAGCACACAGTCCACCTGATGGTAAGTGGATGCTGTGGCCCTTAGACATCCACATTTATCCTCAATTAAGAATCAAAATGCAAATGCGTTGTCACCCATGGAATGCCTCGATTCCAGTAAAACGGGTCTCCGGTTCTCTACACACACCATACGAAACACAGCAGCATTACGCTGTTATTTTACGCTGGTATTCTGTGAGAGCGTGGACCTGCTCCGGGTCGAGCCGACCCCACGTACAAAACTTGAAAATTTGCACCCGTATCAAGGACCGATGACAGTACAATTACAACTTTAGCTTAGTATTCTGATCAGGATCACTACGATAATATTAAATTGATAGCTTAGGATCGATGCGTGTAGTTTAAGTTTTTCTAAAGTCTAATATTATTAATATTTCGAGCTGTTATCAGGAAGATGCTGCTGCCCGTCTCCTGTTTAATTGTTTTCTATCGCCTCATAGGCACCCACGGGATAATACGGACTGGACCCTATTACGCTGCCGCTATCGGGCGCTACATTAAAAATAATAAATGTCAGAACAGAACAGAAAGATTAATTGGCAGAACTGAAATAGTTTGATGATAGAAAATACTTATTGTATGCGCGACTGGTGCACCTTCGATAAGCAGTTTTGTTGTATGTATGTACATGTATAGGAAAGACAATGCAAAAACGGTTCTAACATACAAGTTGTTGATCTTAATTTTAAATTGGGACCATACCGTAACGCACAAGGAGTACTAATAGCTAGATATAAAGGTAGGGAGAATCTGCAGTATGTCAACATGTTCAGGATCGACCCAACTATTACATCAGATTTGATAGATCAGAAATTCTCCCAAAAGAATACCGATTCGTACCAAGTTATTTGCGAGGCTATTGAAATTACGAAAAAACGACCTAATTTCAATACAGATGATAGCCGGATACTACCATTCGGGATCCTATAATTAATAAAATTAAATCCAAACTCAAACATACTACTTTAAAAAAAATAAGGGTGACAAACGAGCACACAGTCCACCTGATGGTAAGTTGTTGCTACAGCAACCCATAAAAATCTACAATTAACCCGATGAAGCATCAAAATGCAGATTCGTTGGATAGACTCTCGTCTGATTCGTTCTGAGGACTAAGATGGAATGCCTCGATTCCAGTAAAACGGGTCTCCGGTTCTCTACACTCACCATTTGAAACAGCAGCATTAAGCTGCCACTTTACGCGGGTTTTCTGTGAGAGCATAGTCCTTCCCCGGTCGAGTAGACCCATTCGTGCTACAACCATAATATAGCTGCGGCGTGGCTAAACAACGTATAAAACTGCAAGCGTTCAAAATACTGTAAGCTCGTTGTTAATCGAACGAAAAATAATAATTAAAAGTTGAAGGTGGCCTTCGTTAACCGTGACATCAGGACGTCAGACTCCTCAGTCACCCCGTGACCATTGGTGATGTAGTGTCCGAAACATTACGAATTAAACTCTGTAAAATTAGTTTTATTCCATAAAATAGTAGAATTTTCCAAGAAAGTCTTATAAGTAGGTGATATAAACTAGATTTAGAAACAGCATTGTCATTCCTCGGTAGCATTCAGCGACATTGTTTTAAACGGTCGGAAGTCTCCGACATAAGTTTAAAATTTTATTGCTTTATGTACAAAATTTGAATATCAGGCGGTCAGTTATCGTTACTGGCAACATCAGAAATCCTGACCGCGTATAGTTGTAACCAAATTACCCGCTTTCTAACAAACGCCTGGACTTTTATGCTAATTTCTACAATTGGTATTCTACACTCGGAGTGTCCACATTTGACCGGCATCTGTAGAGACATTGTGCATTTTAAATTTAAATTAATCGTCTCGTAAAGCTATCAACGGTTTTGGTGCTAGAGAAAAACTATGACGTTAACGCGTTCGTGATTCGTGTATCTAAACGTCAGCCATCTTGTTTGGTTTGGCGCGAACGGTGACAAAACCGTTGCATAATTGCTGTCCTTCAATACATACCGTTTCGTGTTGTGTTGTTCTGCAAGTGAATCCTGGCTTACGCATCCTTATTGTCATTGTTGATCATAAATGTTATGTCAATATTGCCACGTACTTATATTTATTCGACTTATCGAATACTTCGTATGAAAGTTGAATAAGTACTTTAAGTGAGAAGGTAATACAAGAATGATGTGATCAATATTTAAAATTAATCTTGTCAAATTATAGAGTTTTGAATTTCGTTTGTTATGAAAGTTGTAATTTTAAATGATTAAATAAAAAAAAATCGAACCTCAGTTATACTATCATGCTGAAGCTGTCTCAAAGAACTTTAGGGAATGGCATTTCCCACGACTGAGCCTAGGGAAAGAAAACTGAAATGACGGTAGAAGAATTATTATTCAAATCACAGCTCATATGGAGACGAGACGGCATGTGGCGTCAGCCTATATTGTATTATTAGGTGGATAAGAAAACATAATGACATCGGGAAGTATGTTAGAATTTATGACGTATTATAAAATAATCTGAATTTAATATAAAATTGTATGAATTTTGCATTGATTGAAATATTTAAATGAGTGTAATGCATGCATGAGCCGTGGTAGCTCAGATGGTTAGCTCTCCCTGCAAACTTCATAGTACGCGAGCAAACCGGGTTCGACCCCTGCCGACACCTATGAAATAGTTAATTGCAATTTTAAGTGTTGATTTACCATGTGGTCGGCGGTAAAGGAAAACATCGTGAGGAAACCTACGCGTCTGAGAAATAAGACTAAAAAAATATATCGAAGACATGTGAAGTTCGCCAACACGCATTGGGGCAGCGCGGCGGTTACTTCCTTGCCCTAAAACCCTCTCAGAAATGAGGGGAGGCCTGTGCTCAGCAGTGGGGCCTATATAGGCTGTAAATTTAACTACAATTTAAATTATAATGCATTAAAATACGTACTAGAAGTAGAAAGAGATGTCAAGGTTTTGTAGTTTGCAACAAACGTTAGACCCCGCGGGCTCAAAGTCGGCCCGTGCCAAAAATGTGTGTGCGTCCTTCCACGTACCTCGTACTTTCGCACAATTTTTTTTCACAGTGCGTGTTATGTAGTACTTATTACTGTAATGCGTTTAGCTAAGTACATTTGTTAATGACTTAGTGTCGTCAGTATAAAACTAAAAAAATTTAACATCATACAATCCATAAAAATAATTTTATTCAAATAGATATACTAAACTTAAAGAAACAGGTAAATAAATCAAATAGTTTTAATGCAATAAAAAATTAACAGAAGATAAAATGCTACAGGAGAAGACAAGAAAACGAAGGAGGGGAATAAAAACAAGAGACGCGGAAAAGAAAATTAGTAGCGTCGTAACATTGGGCCATTAGAAATCGTTCCGTACAACCAAAAGTTACCCTCAAAACTCAACGGAGTCATAAATTTTCCTCCTTACGTACCTTCAGCCGCCAGTCGTCTTGACATGGATTTCTATATGGCTCAGACTGAATACAAATTGACCGTTGCGACATTTACTTGCAAAGGATTTCACCACGCATTTTGGGTCATGGATGGACGATCGACACATCGATGGTCGTTATTAAGAACAATCGATGATTAATACCGCTATGAATCAGTTCAATAACATGTAGCTACTACAGGGGCACTTGGACAATCTCTTCTCACGGTGCTGAATTTACAAATTGATACATTCTTAAAGAAAGTTTTCCTGGTTCTGATATGAGGGTAGTTAGAAAAATGAATATATAAAGAGAAACCTTTTGTTGTAAATTGATCAGAATACTTTTGATATTATCAACAATGATGACGACGTAAGAGAATATCGTTAAGACGTCGAAGTCGTGCCTTGATGAGGCACGACTTCGACGTCTATTTTTTATATTTATTACTAACTGCCATTCAATTAGTAATAAAACAACGGATTTCAGATGCAAGAACTGTGAATATTTGCCGTTACCGTTACAGCTTATTGAAGTCCACTGTTGAACATAGGCCTCCCCCACAGATTGCCTCATATGGAGCAACGGCATTTTTTTATTTTAGTCGTTATTAGGAAAATGCTAATGTCCATCTCTTAATTTGTTTCCCTTTGTCGCCTCTTACGATACCGACTACGTAGAATTATTAAATATTTATTAAAGTAAAATATAGAATACTTACAATCTACATGGCATTTCCTGAGTTTATTGGCATCTTCGCCGTGGCAGAGCGCGTAGAGGTTTTTCCCGGTGAGTTCTTCAGCGGTATATCCGAGAAGCTCTGACACCCTGCTAAGAAATTTAAAAAAATCAATCTCAAACGCTATTCAATTTTAAAATGCCGTCAAGTCTCGCGCTGTCTCTATCACTTTAAATCAAAGTGACTGTGACATCACGAGACTTGCTTTCAGACCGTGTGTTCGTTTACCTCCATTATTCTATAAAAAATGTCCAAAGAGCTACTGCAGCCCATTGATATTGCAAACAACTACAAATTAAGAAGATCACAAATGTGTTGTCACTTCCAATTGAATAAACGAATGAGACTAGGCTTGGGTGAAAAATATCGATATATCGAAACATCGATATTTTTTCATATAAATATCGATATATATCGTTGATTTATCGATATTTCTTAATCGCGATATATCGATATTTGATATTTTTTTCGAGTATTGAGTTCGTATCAATTTCGATAGATTTTGAAATGTTGTATTAATCGGATAAACATTAAGCAACAAATGAAGCTACAAAAACATTCATGTGTCGTTGTCGTTTTTTTTTTCTTCGTACGTCCGTCCCGTAATAAAATTTTGGGCCTTATTCTACTATATCACACGTAAAATGACGATATATCGTTATTTATCACGCGATATATTGATACTGACTAAAACTGTCGATACGATATATATCAACATTTTTTTCACTTGCCCATCCCTAAATGAGACTATCGCGTAGTCAAGATATTATTAAAATGTATTCTGTAGTTTTTATTCAACAAAATAAATCATAAGTCACCAAATAGGCCAAATAGGTATGTTATATTATAGTGGCAGACAAAATCCACAAATATTTTATAAATTATAATATGGATTCGACATAATTGTTGTAATACCTGGGTTCACAATGCGCTATTCGGAAGTCGAAGTTGATCCTCGTAACGAACATATCCGACTCGAGTCTGATCTCGTGAACTGATGGTGGCGGTAGAGCGATCGCAAGTGCTACCATTCCTAGGAGCGCTGGTGGTGACTTGCGACTGTGGGAGAACGTGTACTGCGGTCGAAGACGGCACAGCATCAGTACCACCTGAAAGGAAAAAAATATTGAATTTATAAGTGCCATGACGATAGGGCCCTAAAAAAATCCACTACAAAGATTTTATTCAAAGGATGGCGGTCAAATTTTTATGCCAGACGTAAATATTGGAACCTCTTTAATGGAAACGAGGCATTGCATCTTAGTACTCAGAAGTGACAACGCATCTGCATTTTGATTCTTAATCGAGGTTAGATGTAGATGTCTATGGGCCACAGCATCCACTTAGCATCAGGTGGATTGTGAGCTAGTTTATCACCGTTATTTTATAAAAAGAAAAATTTAACCAGACTGGTGACGAAAAGTAGTGTCATAGATACGAAAATTCTGGTATTGCGACCGTCAATCCATACCAATTGTTTAGACTCCCCTACAACGGGAGAGGACTAACTAACTACCTACCTATACTAATTGATTATATTTTTACTACTATATTTACCTAAAGGCACGTATAACTTCAAAGTTCAGCAGTTTCTCTACGTTTTAATAAAAGTAATCAAAACTTGTTGAATATAAAGTCCATTCAAAATACGGAACGTGTTCCTGGCTTTATACAACGATAATGATTCAGAGATGCACGTACGCTGCTAATTTTCAGGTAACAAACTCGCGACGTGGATGAACCAGTTTAGAATTTGAGCAATAAAATACTTGCCCGTAGCGTTTCTCGGGTTAGGGATGTAATGGATGTTAGTTACTAATTGCTATGTCGATATTACGCCAAGTGCGGGCAATTAAGATATAGATAATTGCGAATTATGAGTTTGTTTTATAGTCAGCTTTCTATTCTGTTCATATTTCAGAATCAGATAGAGGCATTTTTTAACCATAATTAAGTTATATTTGCATCTATAGACAGTAATAAAACAATTATAAAAGGTACTATAATATAATATATTAACATGCACTATATCCAACACGTTATAGGAAATGCCACAAAAACTTCTGGAGTGTCATGTGTTACTTCAAAATTTGGTAGATTAATATTTTAGTAGATATTGTGACTACAGAATGACATAAATTAATATACAACAATAATATATAATATGTAAAAAGCCATATCAACAGTAGTGGCATAAAATATATACACAAGCAACAATCCATTTATAACATAAATAATGACATCCCCAACATAAAAATATCCGCAAATCGTTTATGAAATAAAAGCTAAATTTTCACCCCGGAAACAATCTATTACAAACAACTTTACGCACCTACTAAGATATTTTCATGTTCAGATATAATCACATTTTATGTTCTAACACCGAGTTAAGACAAAAATTATGGGCCATAGCTTTTGCCTTGGGGCACCCCGCGCGGTGCTATAACTCTAACCGCTGATATTTGTGATCTTGGGAGGATAAAGAGGCTACAATCATTTATTAGGAAGTTACTTATTCTGATATCTCTATTATATTGCACAGTAATGAATGAATTTGCTTTGTATTTGGATAGTTACTTTATTAAAACTGTAGATAAATACATAGTGTTAATTTAAAGATATTTTAGAGGGTCGGAATTATTTATAAAATATCTGTTACTTGTTAAGTTCTACAAGAACTCCGATTATAATTTAGAAATAACCGGTCTAAGTTAGTTTCAATACCAGTTCTTTCACTAAGAATACACGAGGCAAAATGGTAATAAAAACAAAATTTTAAATCTATAATTTGATAATTTCATCACCCTAATCGGATACTTATCAACAGTTGATGCAATATAATTATTTTGACTTAATTTTGTCTATAGATACCAACCCGCCAGTTACCACTCTCTCCGTATCTGGATGTTTCCCCCTCCTTGTTTCTCCCAACCTACATCGAAAATGAAAATTTAGCGTCCATTTAATTCTCATTTTACAAACTAGATAAGAAATAAAATGTCCACAAATTTCCAGTCTCAGATGACGGGGAAGTCATATTTTTTTCTTACAATGGTAATAACATTTCAAGAAAGAATTTCACTTTAATGTGTCATAGTGCATAAGACTAAAGTGATTTGTTTTTTAAACACAGTAACTAAATATTAACTTTTGAATATCCAATACCATATTGTGACGATTTTGTATTTGTACCAACTGCAGGTTTACTAAAATTATATATGCATTTCAGAAAGAAATAACAAAACGAAATTTTAACCAATACGGAATTACTACGTTATAATAAAGAAATGATGAAGGTACAAAACGGAAAAAAAAGCTAAAGACTTCAATAAAACTCCAGTTGGTACAACAGACAATTGAGATTATTCTTACCCTGTATCCAGATGACTTGAAATGACAGCCACGCTTTGTGAGTGTACTTTTCATCCTCACGCAAAAGGCTCGATCCATGCCTCTGAATAAGACACCGCTTGCAGCGAGGCTCATTTGCGATGAAACTGTTAAAAAAAACATCAATGGTTCAAGCTCCATCTATACATAAAAATCAATTACTGTCTGTTAGTCTCGCTGAAACTATGAAACCGCTCAACTGATTTCGATAAAAAATTTTGTGTGCATTTGAATGGGTCCCTGCATTGTTTAGATTTACAATTGAGCCTGGTAGGTGGCGCTGTTGTCGAGATCCAGAAATCACTCGTGCGAAGCAGAGTGGATTGCTAATTGTTAATTATGCGTAGTAGAGCCACGCTGCAGCTATATTATGGAACGACCGGGGTAGGACCACGCTCTCACAGAATACTAGCGTAAAAGAGCAGCTTAATACTGCTGTGTTTCGTATGGTGAGTGTAGAGATCCGGAGACCCTTTTTTACTGCTAACGAGGCACTCCATCTCAGTCAAAGTTACAAAGTCCTTCCTCAGTGGATTTTTTAACAGCATCCCAACTTGGACCATGAAAGAGTAAGACTGTATCATCCGCAAACATGGAAAGGTCTGCTGCACGAATATTTAAGTGACACAAGTCGTTAATGTATGCCAAAAAGAGGGTTGGTCCCAGTGTACTGCCCTGCGGAATTCCATATGAGCAGATAGCAGTGTCACTGAGGCAGTCATCAATTCGTACTTTTTGATTTCTGTTGGAGAGATAATCTATAAACCAGTCCAATGCTATTCCTCGAATGCCAAAATTCTGAAGACCGGTTATAAGAACAGGAATAGATACTGTGTCAAATGCTTGCTTGCTTACTAATACTTGCTAAATTACTTTGCATATCTAGGAAAACTCCGAAACACTTTTTACCGTCATCTAAATATTGTGATATTTTAGTGGTCAATTTAAAAATTGCCTCTTTATAGCCATATTGATTACCAGCAAGAAGTTTGTTATTTTTGGTGTTTGTTATTAGGTACTTAATTAGTCGCCTATTTACGAGCTTCTCTAGTATCTTAGAAAGTGATGATAATAGAGCTATAGGCCTATAATTTGGTGGAGATGATTTGTCTCCTGATTTATATATTGGACATCTTATTGCTTGTTTAAATTGATCCGGAAAAACACCAGATTGAAAACTTAAGTTGCATATATGGGCTATGTGAGGTTCCAACAAGGTGTTAATTTTTTTTTAAAACACCTACAGAAATGTCGTCCCATCCCGAAGCACAGTTGGATTTAAGGCTACTAATTATGAGTCTAACTTCTTCCGAATCTGTTGAAAATAATGACATATATTAGGCTGAACCAATTTTATTAGCTTCCCTGGCAAGTTGAAGGTCAGTTTTATTTAACTTTTTTAGAATAGTGTTGGCCAAATGACTTCCAATTGATATAAAGTAATTATTAACTATGTTGAGAGATACTGTTGGTGTTTCAGTAATTTTACTTAATTCGGCGAATGTATTTCTATGGTGATTTAAATAACATACGTCTTTTATTAATTTCCAAGTGTTTTTTGAATTTCCTAAGTTTCGTTCCAGTACGTTTTGATAATACTGCCTTTTTAACGATTTGATAATGTTTGTACATATATTCCTATATTTTTTAAATAGGAATATATGTACAAGGGCTCAAAAAAGACTCTTCGGTTCTCTACACTAACCATACGAAACAGCAGCATTGAGCTGCTATTTTACGCTGATATTCTATGAGAGCGTGGTCCTTTCCCGGTTTAGCCGACCCATTCGTACTACAACTATATAGCTCTACCACATAGACTATCAAAAAACCGGTTTTGAAAATAAAATAGATTATGTATTTCCTCTATCGACTTCCATTAAAATGTTTAATCAACACGTTTTTTATCACATCATTATTTATAATTACATCCGTTTTCTGATTAATGTATTTTTTTTTTACTTTTTTTACGTAATAATCGCACTCGAACTTATTGCTGAGATAAGGCTTATAAATAAAATGCTGGAAATATTTTATTGTTTTAAAGGTTCATTTATTCAAAAAATAAATTGATCTATAAAAATAAAAACGAAGGCTTCATCTTATAACATACTTTTCACTTCTGAGCACAGTTATCCTCTCATTCTTATGGTGGCCACACACGGTCAGTTAAACTAATCGTTTCAACTGATCAGTTCAAACTAAAACTGTTGATATTTTTTAAAATATCGGATTTTCGATATATCCATGAATAAACTTATA
>DWHP01001062.1:0-17065 GCA_018247895.1 Parnassius honrathi
ATATAATATATAAAGATTAATGTTTGTTTCTTCGTCAACACATTGACAATATATTGCTTACACTTCCGCGAAGGCTTAGTACAATTAACTTACAGTAGGTGGCGCGCGATCGTATCGACAAATTTTATTTGAAAGTTTTATATTGTTACGCTTCCATGAAAGTATTATCATTTCTAATTAAACAATATAACTCTTCGAAATTTAAAATGATACTTCCACTATAATTTCTTCTGCGGCTGCAACGCGCTGAGTACCAGCTAATGTTATTTAAACAGGTGGTAAAACTAAAAATATGTACAAGCTAATAACTTTCTTCTGTGTTAACCGATTTGGATGATTCTTTTTTTATCTGAAAGTTGGTGCTTCTCGTGTATTCCAACATAAATTTAATCAAGATGTAACGAGAAGTTTTTTAATAATGCGTATTCAATTGACTTCGAATACATTGATGATGTTCTCATTTTTTCTATTATACTGAAGTCAATTGTACAAAATTATTAATTTTTTAAATTGTTCTTTTTATCGTATTTGTAGGAATCTGAACCTAATTGTAAATATATCGCAGGCTCACTGAAACAATAAGGAATATATTTTTATGTTTTGGATATTATACGGACTGTTTTCCTACAACCACGTTCGAAGTCATTCCACAGATTACACTAGGCGTTAGAGTTGTTTATTTCATTGAAACTCATTCAGTACTGACGCTTCGCAGTTTTGGCTTCATTACAAAAAAAACACGCAATAACAGTTTCGTGAGCAACAATGACTATTAAAACACCAACTTTCGAATTTTAACTGTACGCCAAGTTAGATTTTCCTACAAAACACAATGCGCTCGCCTCTATTGGCGAGATACAAGGTTCAGACGTACCGTTGAAATAGTTTGAATAGATATTAAAGTAACTAGACGTCCGAATAGTTGTAAAGTTGGCATGGTTGCCAACAATGGTGGTCACTCGAGAATTGTTTAGTTGGCCGTTCTGAATTCAAACGTTGCCGGCGCAGGGGCGTTTCAATTGATGGCGTACATTGCTTTATATTATATAACATATTATCTTTCATATAAGTGCACACGGACCTGATAGCCATCGGGTCTCTATATATCTACCCTTGATTAAAACTTGGTTGTAGACAGAACTAAATAGAAGTGAATAAATAAGCTAGGACTCCTTTTTGTCTCGTAGTGAGGATGAGTGCCACCCTCTTGTCCACGTAGGGAGACAGTAAAATTTTAAGCTGCTAAATTGGTGCCTTTTTTAGTTTTTTTTTCTGAAAGATTGTTTTGGTAACAACGAAAGTCAGGTATTAAACTAAGTTTTATAGAAAATTACTTAATAAAATTTATGTAGCGTGGTTGAGCGGAACGTAACGCAAGTGTAAAGTATGAATAATAAAAAAATAAGAAGGGCATCGAAGTTGCAAGAATAAAAGTTATTTCTTTCACTTTATAATTTTCGTTAAAAAATTCGTTCCAAAATCACTGGGGGCTCGTCCAGAATCTTAAACCGGGATCTCTCGCAATCCGAGCGTAGATAAAACATATATAACAATACCTAGACAACATCCTCAGAGATTTTTCTGAACCCATCATAAATAAACTACGAAATTTTGAAGTAGCTTCAAAAGTACGAAAACGAAAAATTCACAATTGTGGCGCAAAGTTTATGTCGGTTCAACACGAGTATTATTAAAGTAGCTATATTAGCTAAATTTTATATGAGCAATGACTGTCTGCATTTTTATCACCCATATAAAATTATCCCTGAGCACGGACGGATAGACGATTAGGTGTGTACAATCAAACCCAAACATTCTTGACAGAATACGGCGCCGCGTATTTTTAATACACTAAATAAGTGTCAACGAATGAGTAATATTATAATTTGATGTTACTGGCAGCATTTAATTAAATTGGCCGCAAGCCAAGTGCGTACTGATGAACGCTGGTGTGGCTTTAAAACATATTCATTCGCATTTTAAAACAAATTACTTTTTTTGCGTGTCTACAATGTATTTAAATAAGTTCTCTATCAGAAGTACTTTGGCCTTCGAGTAATGTTAAATTAAATTACGAATTTATGAGTTTAGAATTTAAAAGTAAATTTTCAAAGGTAACTTCGTTAGTTTATTACTTATGTAAATTCATAAGACATAAGACTAACATCTGTTGTATGAGTAACTAAATACCCTAAACAAATTATAACATAATCAAAAAGATACTTATTATCGCCCCAAGGGTGTCGTACACGATGTGGGAAAAGTAAAATTGATTATAAATATGAGTGTTATGGAACAATTCGCCATGCTACTGCAGTTTGCGTTGATGGACTTCATAAATTCTAAAAATATTTTAACTCCTCTGGCATACAGGTTTCCTCCCCGCTCATGTATTTAGTTTTATACGTCTTTAAAATCACACCGAAACATACTGGTATGAGGTCAAAAAAGTGAATCGTAACGAAAAGGTCTATATTATCGTAAAGGTCTATATTTTAATACGCGGTAGAGCCTTGCTACAAATATATTGTGCATGTAACACAAATGCGTCGGCTCGACCGGGGAAGGACCACGTTCTCACAGAATACCAGTTTAAAATAGCAGGATAATGTCGCTGTGTTTCGTATGGTGAGTATTGAGAACCGGAGACCTGTTATAGAGGATAGACGTAGATTTCTATGGGCCACAGTATCCATTCACCAACGGGTGAACTTTGTGCTGGTTTTTCGCTCTTAGTTCATAAAAAGCATCTTGCCTTAATAATTACAAAACTGTTTTTCTTAGAGATATAAGTGAAGTGTCATTATGTAACTTGACCTTGAGTTTGCATCACGTCTGAGCGGGTTAGCGGGCATGGGGCAACGCGCTGGTTGACCGAAACCGCGCCTCTCTCTCCATTCTAACACTAAAAGCGACTCGCTGACATAGAAGTTTTACGTTAAATCGACGGCCGCGTGCCCCGACACAGCCCCACCAGTCTTTTTAAAAACGTTAAATACGTTCATACATATATGTACATATTTAACAATTAGTACGTTCCCATTTAACAATTAGTGGTTTTATATTTTATTACAAAGTATTGTAGTAATCAACATTCAAGCGTCATCGGATACACAACAAATCGAAAACTCTGCGCTCGCACCCAGAGGGGCGAGGCCAGAGACGCCTCAAGTGCCAATTTTCGCCAATTCACGGTGCCGTATTGAAGGAATGCCATTCGGATTTTTTCGATCGACTTTCCAATTCCAATCGACTGTCACGACCTGTTGTAAAATAGGAAAAGGTTCGATAGAAATAGTAGCAGAAGCTAGAAATCCTCGAACAATATTCACCGGATAAATTAGATAAATAGTTTCCATACAAAGCATATAATTCTTTCTCTTTAAAGTCATATCGCACTGGTAGAAAACGCCTTTACATTTATGTGCGACGAAGTTTAAATAAATAATTTATATTTTGAAGTCTTATCATTGAAAGTATCTATTTTTAGAGCAAAAATATTGAATCGACTAAGTGCATACACATTATATACATACACAGTGCACTGTACCATAATTGAAAATCCCGAGCGTCTTTTGTATCGAACTTAACCTCTTTTTGTCGAAATTTTCACATTTATGTTTTTGGTGGGATGTCATTAACTAAAAAAAAAGTTAATATCGGTTTATTAATTTTAACAAGTACGATCATGTGTTTATTCAACGTTTTTTCTTGCGTTTACTTTAAAACTGTTTTCTTTTTTAATTTTAAATTATAGAATTAAATGTTAACAAAATAATTGTTGCCGTTAGTTTTAAGTACAGATAAATTCTTAATTTTTTTAAATTAAATTTACTAACTTTAACGACACTTTTTTTGACACCGAATATCGATTATTTCATAGTTTTCATGCTTTAAGCCTAGAATGCTAGTAATTTTGATGCCAAATTTCGAGTTTTTAAGCAATCTTAAAAGGCCCTAAATTTTGTATGATTGCGTCGGTAAGGGATAAAAATGTGCCATATTTTAGATCTAAATCACTCTAAAACTATGAAGGATTTTTCTATGTACGCAAGTTAGATTTTCCTACAAAACACAAGTATAGATGTAACAGTTTTGCTATAAATCCTCGTTTTTTATTGTAAAATCAACCTAATCTAAACTAAGCTTAAGTTTATCATAAACCTAAAGGTCAGGTTTTTGATCAAATAACAGGATTTTTTCAAGTTCATGGTAACATTAAGTAATGTATGACCTATGATCAAGTCCTCACGGGTGAACCTGATGGTAAGTGGTTGCTGTAGCCCATAGACATCTACATCTATCCTCAATTACGAATCGAAATCTATATGTGTTGTCACCCGTAAGGACTAAGGTGGAATGCTTCGTTTCCAGTAAAAAGGGTCTCCGGTTCTCTACACTCAACATACGAACAACACAGCAGCATTAAGCTCCTATTTTACGCTGTTATTATGTGAGACATAGAGATTAAACATTTTCTCAACTATACTTTTGGATATATGTTGGATACCAACAGTTTAAAGTTATTCAGCCTATTGATAACCGCGAGTTGGTTGAAACCAATCTTGTCAGCCTCTTAGTACTCCATTGGATGTATTTCGAAGAGTGTGCTCAGGAGTTATATGCTTTAATTTTGCCCTCCCATGACATCGGACAACCAGGTGGTCGACATGTCTTCACCCCTTTGCAGTCGATATTCCACGCAGTCAAACCAAACGTTTTGCTTTGCCTTTCGTAATGCGTGAAAGGAGTGGAACTATCTACCGGCGACTGTTTTTCGGTTCGAATACAATGTAGAAGTCTTCATGACAAGAGTGATAGACGTTTGTAACGATAAGACTATTTTTACTGTTAAGTGGGATTGTGCCACCTAATTGGGACGCTTTTTTTTTTAACGCTGGCTTATAATATGTCAAACATATATCTGAATTAAAAGATAATAGATAAAAGATATAATTATTGATTTATATATTTCCAGAATATGTCAATATCTTAATAAAAAGTGTGTTTAATTATGACATGATAATTTAATACTCTTCGAAATACAAAATTCGGTGGTTTATTTCTAACGTCTGTGTTTCTAAATACATAAATAACTACTCCAAGTTTCAATCATCAAAGTGAAATACGAGTACAATCAAAGAAAATCCTCTGTATAGGACAGATATATAGAAAGGCACCAAAGTGATTAGATGTTGTATGATACTTAAACACAAGTGTTCCATTTAGCTGAATTTGACATTGGAGATATTATGAAAAGAATGCATGAAATTCATTCATTCACATAGGCCTCCCCAATATTTTTGCCTCGTATGGGAGATATTTGCCATCGTTACTATGCTTGGGCGGGTTCTTGTTATTATTAGATTGACGCTGCTGCCCCTATCCCGGTTTGTTTCCCTTTGTCATCTTTTACGTCACCCACGGGATGATATGGGGTAGTGAATATTCTTACTTTGCCACTACACGGCAAAAATATGAAACATGTAAAATAGTGAAATATACTTAAAATATATTTTTATTATGTTCTGAGGTTCCAAAAAAATCAGCTAATTATTATTAATAAAATCTTTTACATAATTATAAATAATGCGGTCACGTGCAGGTGGTGTAATAAGATAAGATACTACCAGCTACTAATACGAATAACTACTAATAAAAATAGTTTGATGATTGTGAGAATAAGCTTCATAAAATACCCTAATGTGATCAATAAACTAGATGAAAGGCATCTCGAGATTCTCCTTTTTTTTAACGTCAGCTAAAAACTATATAGGTCTGCAGCATGATAAACATATAAACGTACTAAACAAACGATTTTCTACGGGTTGACTCATTCCATCACTCACCCACCGCCACGTGCAGCGCGCAATAATTACGGTGCAAGGTCTTCCGTGTCAAACACATCGTGTCTTCAATAAGGGTTATTAGTCATAGCTTCAAGCTACTTTTGCACTTTAACATTTAATAGCTCCATAATAATAATAGTATATTATGCTATGCAGTAAAATAAGCGATGTGCTATCAACGTAATTATATCGATTATTTTTAAGTGTCATCCATTTTTAATCGACTTCAAAAATGGAGCAGGTACTCTATTTGTCGGAACCTCTTTTTACCGCTTACTCGATAACGCCTGATCGATTTGAAATCCTACTGAACTATTGAATCCATTTCAATTTTATCAAAATCAGTCGAGCGGTTTTAAAAAAATCAACACTAAATAATTTTATTTATATGGAAGTCGGTTGTATATTTTTTTTTAAATTTAACCACTTGTATCTATTACAGCCTATACAAGTCCACATAAGTCTTCCCTTTGTCTTATTGGAAGGATTTTCCCATAGTTGCATTGCTTACAGCCGGTTTGACAACCGTAGTTTTTTTTAATAATTTTGAGCCGTTATCAGGAAGTCACCGCTGCTCATCTCCTGGTTTGTTTTCCTCTGTCGCCTATTACAACACCCACGAGACGATGTGGGGTTGTGGATAATTTTACTCTCCCTCTACCCTGTAAAGGTATATAGCACCAATATGACAGTTAACGAGTACTTTTGAACACTACTACTTAACCAAAAAGTATTGCATATTATGAAACGAATTATACAAGCTAAATTCGTTACAGTGGGCACAGGTTTACATTAAGGAGCCCGGATCCAATATTCACTCACAAAATCAAGTCAAGTTTTCTTTTAGCCTTTCGATTACTTTATCTACTTTATGCTTCACAGGCATAACCCCTTCTCTCCCCAGAAATCTGGCATACAGGTAAGAATCAAAATGTATGTATTAGATCAAGGATTCCCAAAGTAGTCGACATCGACCCCTTGGGGCCGAAAATGGTTTTCCAGCAGTCGACATAAACGAAAACTGATATTTTGTAAGTGTAATTTATATTAATAATTATTTTACACGTGATATTTACTAATTTTATGTTAATTTATTTTGTTAAATTTGGATTAAAAAGATGATGTCAATTCAACTCACATACTAAACCGCAACGTCTTTAAATTGGTGAGTGTTTGGATCAATAAGAAAAAAAAACAGAGATAGGATTTTTAAAGCAATTTGTCTATGGGGGTCTGAGATATCACTTTATTTTGGAAAAGGCGTCTCTTGCCCGAAATAGTTTGGGAATCCCTGTATTAGACGGAGTGACAACCTAGTAAGACATGCAGAAATTCGAAGGATGAAGGCTCAGGACCGTGTTTTGTGGCATTCTTTGCTGGTCTATGTTAAGTAATGAAATTGTAAAGGGTTGTAATGATTAACGATGTTAAAAATTGCCTACGATTCGCGTTCTTCAAATGAGGTAAGCCACATCATTCCATTTTATTACTAGTAATCTTAGATAATTAATTTATAACCTCTTTGATGTAATTGATTTCCGCAAAGTAACGCCTGATTCTAATAATGGCTGCAAAAATGATGTAACCCTATCACATCAAAAAGTTAACGTTTATATATATACTTACCGAGAAACAACTGGCAATTTTACAATGTTATATTTTTGTAGTTTTTTTTTAAAGAATAAAGGTGGCAAACGAGCAAACAGTCCACCCGATGGTAAGTGGATATTGTGGCCCATAGACATTTACAGTTATCTTCGATTAACAAAATGCAGATCAATTGTCACCACTGAGGATTAAGATGGAGTGCTTCGTTTTCAGTAAAAAAGGGTCTCCGGATCTTTAAACACACCGTACGAAACACGGCAGCAATAATCTGCTATTTTACGCTGGTATTCTGTAAGAACGTGGTCCTACCACGATCGAGCTGCCGCATTCATGCTAGAACCATAATATAGCTGCAGCGGTGGCTCTACCACGTTCAAAATATTTAATTTGGTAAATGGTACACTTGATAAACGGCTCCATGGGCTCATGCTACCTTTAACAAGGATTACAGATACGTTGTCACTGCTGAGGAACTAACGTGGAATGCCTCTATCATATACTTCGGACCAGAACTCACAGAAATAGTAGATCGGTTCCTACCTCAATGGTCGAATAGTAGTAAAAAGAGTTGCGCCACCTAGTAGCACACACACATACAAAGGATTTGTGTGTGTTTGTTGATATGAGAAATAATTGTTGAGACCGCCATCGCCAAACATGCAAGGGCGTGTACTATTTTAATCAAAACTCCAAGGAGGTCTACTGACATAAAATTGGGCATGTTTCAAAAGTTTAGGGTCGAACTATTGGGAGACATTCACAACCCACAATTCGACCATTCGCACTGTTAAATTGCTTAAGTAGTTTCATTGTCTAACCCTACATATCATTCCTTTAGCAGACGTTAAGAATTTAATATGTGTAAATCTTACCCTGCAGATATGAGCAAGGCTTCTATCTAGCTGCGGGAAGTGTATAAGCTGTAACTTTTTTATTATTTAGAACATTAGCAGTAGTTCGGGGATTATGCGCTCGCCGTATCCCAGTGATCCGAGTTTGGGTCCAGACGGCACCAACGATTTTTTATTACGTGATCAGCGATGACAGTAAACGCAGTCGACTTGCTTTTTTAAGAATTAAAATATTCGAAAAACAATTATATGAACAAGAAATAGTGTTACACCCCGAACTATCTGCTTCTTACACAAAAATATAAGGACGCGAGGAGGTCCATGTCCAGTGGTGAGATGTGACATAATAAATCTAATTATTACGTATGTATATACGAGTACGTTTAGTTACAGCCTGCATACCTCCCATAATCAATTATTTTATTTAACACAAATAAAATTATACAAAATATTTTATTTATTTATCTACTACTACTATTTTTTATTTATATTATATGTCTCAATGGCTACCCCTCCGCCATCGCAGATATTTCAGAATACTGAGCACATTATTTACAGTTTTCCGTTTCGCCCTGAACATCTGAAATGCAAATTTCGGTATCTGAGTAATTCCCATAATCGTTGTCTCCTGTCTGCGGAAAATTCTCATCTCCATGTCCCCTCTGTTACACCAGCTTTTTGTACAAATCGTTTATTCCATATGTGGTTATGGAACGAGTTAGCAAACAGTGCATGCGCAGCCACGAGCAAGGCATCTTTCAAACGCTTGCTCTGCGTTCATTTTGTGACGATGCAGGAGTAGTTTGTATATTTCCATTATATTATACCCTTCAATTTTAACTTTTCTCTTTTCCTGTTTCTATTATGCATATTTTATAGGTGTTCGAATCAGGAACTACGATATTTAATTATGTATGTACCATGTTTGTGTAAGAGCCGTGGTAGCTGAGATGGTTAACGCTCGCCGTAAATATAACAGAACGCGAGTAACCCGGGTTCGATCCCCGCCGGCACCAATGAAAATGTTAATTGCAATTTTAAGTGCTGATTTACCACGTGCTCGGCGGCGAAGGAAAACATCGTGAGGAAACCTGCACGTCTGAGGAATAAAGAAAAAAATATTTCGAAGACATGTGAGGTTCGCCAATACGCATTGGCGCAGCGCGGCGTACACTTCCTTGCCCTAAAACCCTCTCAGAAACGAGGAGAGGCCTGTGCTTAGCAGGACGTACATAGGCTGTAACTTTACTTTTAATTAACTACACTTATTTGCTTAGAAATATGCTGAGAAAGTTACAATATTATGAGTGAATAGTGACACAATCTAACTACTTCATTTATTGTATTAATGTCAAAATTTAAAAGTATTTATAACACATGAAGTGATGAAATTATGCTTCACAAAATTATTTTAATTTAAAAATCAATTGCCGTACGTTAGTTTTGTTAAAACTCAGAAATGCTTCTCAATTAAGAGTTACAATCAAATCAATTTTATGTGGTAGTTAAGGTCATCTAGTAACTACACTAGCACTACACAACAAAAAAATTTAACATGCAACAGTTTGTCAGTAAATCTACCACAAAACTCGGTGCTTAAAATGGCGGATGAGCTAATGACGTCACACAAAAGTGTTGTCAAAATAAGCGATTGGCAAACTGTAGTTCTACCTTTTCTAATGAAGCTACTGCTTTGTTGAAAAGAAACCAAACTGTTTTTGACAAGTGTGTGTCGATATTATAGATCTTTGTATAAATATTATTTCTAAAGTAGAATATACCGCCTTCATAGGTATTATATCTCTATGATTCTACCCAAAACTTCGACGTTAGCCATTATCGACGTTTTTGCACATAAAATAATTAGTTATGTTGTTTATGATCTATTATTAATGAAATAAAAGAAATTAATAAAAAATTTAGTGTAAAACATCAAACAAAAAATTTGGAAGAAGTTAACAAATATATACTTTATTTATTATATTTTTGCCGATGATGATGATTGTTATTATTATTCTTCTCTTTTCAATCTTTATTTTTTTTACTTATAGGACAGGGTGACAAACGAGCACACAGTCCACCTGATGGTAAGTGGTCGCTGTGGCCCATAGACATCTACACCTATCCTCGATTAACTAATCAAAATGCAGATGCGTTGTCACCCTAAGGACTAAGATGGAATACCTCGTTTCCAGTAAAAATGGTGTCCAGTTCTCAACACTCACCATACGAAACACAGCAGCATTAGGCTACTATTTTACGCTGGTATTCTGTGAGAGCGTGGTCCTTCCCCGGTCGAGCCGACCCATTCATGCTACAGCTATACTATAGATATAAGTAACTGCAGCATGGTTCTACCACGTATATCAGTAGCCACTTATTATCAAGTGAATTTTACTTTGTTTGACAATTCAATTGCTAGTGTAAAGTTGCCAACATGTTGCTTGGTAGTTATTGCCTTTCAAGCATGGATATATTTGTTTTACAGTTAAAGAAGCATTTTGGATTAGTTCTGAATGGTAACAATGCATCTGCGTTTAGATTCTTAATTTATTCTTTGTTGTAAAAGTGTGTATGTAGTATGTAAGGGGACACATACCCCCTTAAATAAATTACTTTGCATGTTATTTTTATCACTTTTATAATTTAGTGTCATACCTTCTTCATCAACCTGTGAAAAGTTGAGTTGGTTTTAATATCCTGCGGCCCAAATTCTGTTGGTGATTTTGGTCTTAATCAATGTACAATAATCTACGCATTATGAGGTTTTTATGCGGAAATATATTGTTTAAAAGAAATTGTTCTTAAAATTTGTAAACTTAATTGCATCTTTCAAATTTGTATGTTGCTGTTATTATTTACTGATTGTGCTTGTTAGGCAGAAGCTGCAGATGGGTGGGATGACTTTGATATAAAAGAGGAGGCTGAACCTTCAACAAAAAACATAACAGAAAAGGCAACTGTTATAAAATCGGATACTAAGTCCACTGGTGTTATGAACACGAATGCAAAAATTGAAATACAACCTGAAAACCCACAAGACACAGGTTGGGATGATTTTGATGATTGGGGAGATACTGAAACATCCTGTAATATTAAAGAGGTAAGTAACTTAATTACCTGTCCACAGCATATTAGATATAGGATTTATTATTCTAATAACATAATAATAGCATACACCACAGCATATTAGATATAGGATTTATTATTCTAAATATAAAAAAAAAAGCTGTAAATTTGAGAAAATAGAACAATTGACGTTGTATAATAACGAAATCAATGTTCACTTCACTTCTTTTGATCCCAAGAAAACAACTAATGCCGCGCTTTTATTGGGATGCTTAAGCGTTATATATCTGAGTTTGTTACCAAAAGAAACTTTGAAACCGTCAACTGTAAGCGGTTATAGTTATAGGTCACTTCAAGATGCAACAATATGAATATTAGATTGCTTCAAGACGATAAACAAAGCTCGAGAACTAGGTTATTTTATTTTTTATTCTCAAGATTTTAATTTATACTAAATTATAGACTTTTGAGTGCTGTGGATATGTTTTTACTTTTTTTTCTTTCTTTTTTACTTTTTCAATGAACACTAACGCTCCGATACGTTCACAGCCGGATTTCCTACGGTGACAAAATTGTACCAACGTTAGGCTGTTTAAACGTAAAAAGGGATTAAATATACACACTAAACGATGCCGTAGTAAAAGTATTTCGGCTTCACAGCCTACCGTAGAAATTTCTGACTCTTCTACTAATATCCCTAATGACACAAATTTTTGACTTTTTTCGGAACAATTGTATAATCTTTATAGTAATGTACCAGTGGTTAAAAGAATTCCTAGAGGTGAGATGACGCAACTTACTAAAGCATTATCATGCACTATCCAAAATTGTCTTACGAATTGTGAAGTTTCATTTTAATAAAACAATAAATAAATCAATTACGTCTCAACTGAAAGAGAACTCTTTTCAAAATTTAGATTACCGGATTAATACTCATTTATCTCGACTGTTTCCTAAATCTGACTTAAAAAAAATAGTTGAATCGAAAGTAGGTAATCGACGGGGACAAAAAATGCATCTCGTATTCTATTCTCAGACGACATCCTCGCTCCTCGTAATGTCGAAACTCTTGAAGGCCTTCGTCAGAAGCATCCTTCAGTCAATCCTTCTCAGAATTTACCGCTGCCTCCTAATACTTCTATGCAACCTTTACAAAATTCTGAAAAAGACACTTTAGACGCAATATTGTCATTTTCGAATGGCTCTGCCGGCGGAATTGACGGGATTACGCCTCAACATTTCAAAGATCTTGTAAGCATGTCTGCCGGTGATGCCGGTAGACTACTTCTTAATAACATTACAAAATTATGTAATTTTATGCTTTCTGATAATGTCAATCCCAATTTCACTCCCTACTTATATGGGGCAAGATTGTGTGCCTTCAAAAAAAAAAAGGATAACGGTATCCGTCTTATTGCTGTTGGTTCCACATTTCGACGCTTAACTTCAAAATTAGCTTATACATAATCTCAAACCTTAAGACAAAATTTCAGCCTACTCAACTAGGCCTTGGCACCAAAGGTGGCTGTGAGGCGGCGGTACATTCAGTGCGTACCTTCTTAACAAATTCTAATGCTGATGTTCTTCTGAAGGTTGACCTTAGAAATGCTTTTAACTCTATTGATAAGATAACCCTGCTGAAAGAAGTGGCTAACAATACCCCCGAAATTTATTATTACGTTTGGCAATGTTACAGTCAAAATTCGAACTTGTTTTATCAAAACCATATTATTGAGTCTGCTGTAGATTTTCAACAGGGTGATTCATTAGGTCCAGCTCTTTTCAGTTTGGGAATTCAACCTATTATTTAAAATTTATAATCAAAGCTGAATGTATGGTATCTGGACGACGGTACACTAGGAGGTAAAGCAGATGACGTCCTCAGTGATCTTACTCGTATTTTTCAAAATTTTAAAAATATTGGTCTTGAACCAAATAGCAATAAATGTAAAATACTTATTTCCAATAATTTACCAAATTCTAACAGAGATACCGTAATTCAAAATTTCAATCAGATTTCTCCAGGAATGAAAACTGTCAGTACGGAATCGCTTTACCTACTCGGTGCTCCGTTGTTTATAGTATTAAATCCGTCTTAAAAACAAAATTTGACCAATTTTTAAATCACGTTAATAAATTATATATCTTAAACCCCCATATTGCTCTTACTATTTTAAAATATTGTCTCCTTGTACCTAAATTTACATACTACGCTCAAGTCCAGTCTGGAAATGTTCAGATATTTTAAAAGATATTGACAGTAATCTTAAAATTGCTTTAGAAAAAATTCTAAATTTGAGAATAAATACGATAGCCTGGAATCAAGCCACTTTACCTATCAAATTTGGTGGAATATTTCTAGCGTCGCATTGCCTGCTTTCCTTGCTTCCGTGCATAGTGTCAATGATTTATGTAACACAAAATCGTAAAGTAGACCTGTGGTTTGTTGCGGAGGCAAGTTAAACGTGGCTAACGCTCTGTCCCGGCGAAAATGTCCCACTGGAATTTAACCCACAAAAACGGTGGGGTATTCCATTCGTACAGTGTCCAGAAAAATTTATTTCAAAATTTCCAGAGTCAACAAGATCAGGCTCGCCTTCTAGTTGTTTCGACTAAGAAATCTAGTCACTGGTTACACGCTCTACCATCAGGTAATCTCAGCACATTGCTTGATGGGGAAAACTTGCGTATCGCCGTAGGAATCCTGCTAGGAGCGGTAATTTGTCAACCTCACCAATGTCCCTGTGGTAGCAACGTCGATATGTTTGGATTCCACCGACTTTCATGCAAGAAAAGTGCAGGTCGGTTTTCCCGTCGCGGTTCTTTGAACGAAGTCATCCGAAGGGCTCTTGTCTCCATAAATATCCCCTGGGTTTTAGAGCCTTGCGGGATATTTAGAGACGGTGGCAAGAGACCTGACGGTATGACCTTGGTCCCTTGGGAGAGAGGTAAAGCCCCAGTGTGGGATGCTACTTGCGTTGACGCTTTGGCGGCCTCTCATCTCAAGAGTACCTCTTTTAGAAATTCGTTTTAGACTATAAACATATAGTCTCTTTTCGTCATTACAGAACTCAATAATATAAAATTAAATTTCTGTCGAACACCTTGCGAATCAAAAATTTCCTCGGAAATTGTTTCGCTACCCACTTTTGTTAGATCTAACCTGTCCACTCAGAAACTGTAGCCTGTTTCTAACAACGTAAAGATCCATATCCATTGCGTATTTTGTATCATTATTTTGATTTTTACTCGTACGTACAGCGCATTGGTTAGGGTATATATCGATAAGGTCGTTATGTAACGCTAGGTAGAATTTGCGCTAAGTAAGCCTTCTTCCGACGTTGATTGTGTTTGCCCAGAGTCTACTGTGTCTGCGCGCTCCGTTCTTTTCTGTTTTATTATTTGGCCTTTGTCGGCTTAATAACAATGACACCTAATTTTGTATTAACGTACTAAGAATAGCAGACTCCTCATTTCAGTAGTATTTGATCACTAATTTTTGAAGTAAGATTTTGAAAGTCGTTGTCTCTGTTGTTAATTTCGAAGAAAAAGCTATTTTAAATGTATGTATTCCCCCATACCTACACCGATTGATTAAATTATAAACATTCTAGTGGCCTAATGTTTAAAGCTTAAAAAATAAGTATTAAAACCGACTCAAATTTCGTTGTACTGTTAAGGTTTTAGTTTTTAGGTTTTTGTTTTATAGAATAAGGGTGGGACAAACGACTACACAGTTAACGTGGTGGTAAACTATGGCCAATATATTTTTGATTAAGAATTAAAATGCAGATGCGACCTATAACGACTAAGATTGAATGCCCCTCTCGTTTCTAAGAGTCTTCGGTTCTCCACACTCATCATACGAAGCACAACAGAATTAAACTGCTATTTTGTTAGTGGATAGGTTGTGAGAGCGTGGTTCTTCTCCCGTCGAACCGACTCATTCCTGCCACACTAATAATATAGCTGCAACATAGCTGTGTCGTGTCAAGAAGGTGTCAAGTTAAAGACTTTTGTTGGAAATTTTCCTGATTTTATAGTCTAGCTAGATTAGTTTAAATAACAAATTATACCTAGGAAATTCATAAGTATTTGCGTGATGCTTTCACTCTGATAATATCATTTTGTTACTGTCACTGCATAACATTAAAAAATTAGAAATTATTTCACTCGTGTGAAATAATCAAGAGTTTCGGTTCAAGTTCTGTTATCAGAACCCAAAATACCGTTAACTACCATGATTTAGAAATCTTAAATATGCGTGCAAAATATGAATGCTGAGAATAAAACTTCAAAGATAAACATTTCATTTCTCGTACTTGTTCATTGTTCCCTACTAAATCAGGAATTAGTAGGGAACATAGTTTCACTTAACCTATAGCATTTATATTTGGCTCAATGATCATTTATTTATTATTTTACACTCATGAGATATTTGTTTTCTAAGCCGTTTCTTTTTAAAGGTGACAAACGATCACACAGGATACAGGATATGGATTCTGCAACCCATAGACATCTACATCTATTCTCGATTAAGAATCAAAATGCAGATGTGTTGTCACCACTGAGTACTAAAATGGAATGCCTCGTTTTCAGTAAAAAGGATTTCCGGTTGTGTACACTTACCATACGAAACACAACCATATTTAGCTGCTTGAGCATAGTCCTTCCCCGGACAAGCCGACCCATTCGTGCTACAACCATAATATAGCTGTAGTGTGGTCCTACCACGTATAAAATAATTTACGATAATAAAAATATACTAATAGAAACATGGATCAGGAAACAGTAGGAAACGTAGTTCACTTAACCTGTGGAATTTATGGTCGGCTCAACGATTGATTATTTCATCACTCACATGAGATATTTTTTTTGTAAGCTGTTTCTTCGTGTCATGTTGTAAATAACATCAGTTTATTTAACTGAGGGTCCCTTGATGTATTTTTGTCGATTTAAATAGATCCTGTTTTCTGGTTCAGATCGTAAGAAATCCTCTATGAGACAGAACCTTGCAAATCTTCAGCGCAAGTCGCGTCAGTCGTCACCAGTAACTTAGATCCCTCAATCTTGTATCGATTACCCCTCACTGTTCTAATTCGTGTGATATTACAGGGGGGTGTGTGGTTCACACGTGTTTGGATCTCGCATGAAATCCAGCCATGTTGGAAGGCAATAGAGGTCATGAATCAATCTTTATTGGTATTTGCCTAGTAATAGAATGCATTGGTCGGATTGTATTCAATCGTTTTGAAACGACTGTTATTTGTAAGCCGCATTGAATGAGGCGTAATAAGATCCTTTTGGAATTTGAGATTCGAAAGTTTTGATCTGTTGCTTCGTCAAATAACTGATTTTGGATATTTTATACTGAGGTGTTTTAACTGTGAAGAATACATCACTACGAACTATTTTGGATGAAACTAGTTTTAAAATATTTAATTTCGTGTTATAAGAAATCATTCGGAAGTATTTTATTGATGCTACTTGCTTTTTTATTGCACCCTTAAAGACTTAGGAATGTTCGTATATATATGGCATTATTCGATGCTCTAATTGATTACTAGTTTTCTTTTGTGTTTCATTAGATACAGATGGTTAACGCTCGCCATAAATATAACAGAACGCGAGTAACCCGGGTTCGATCCCCGCCGGCACCAATGAAAATGTTAATTGCAATTTTAAGTG
>DWHP01001063.1:0-17064 GCA_018247895.1 Parnassius honrathi
ATGGTATACCTTTGCTTGTTTGCTAAAAAACTTGTTATTTTTTCTATAAAATGTGGTTAAAAATTATAAACATTGACAATAAATAATCAAAAATAAGTATATTATAAAAAGGCTTTATTAAAATTATAGAAAAACATCATTGCTTACGATAGGCGTAAAAACAAGGCACTACACGAAGAGACACTTGACACTTTTCGCACATAATTTTTGACCTTCTGTCATTTATTTTAGTGCTGCAAAGCCGGCAACGTTTTTACGTTGGAAGTGGTCAAGGCATATGCTCCCCAACATTATTAAAACGTATTTTATCGGCAACATTACCGACGGCTTTTTGACGAGCTTCAGCCTGTGCGACTTTTTTCCGGACAATGTACTTCGCCATCGTTGAGCCCTTTTTACGACTAGTGTAACCTAGTGTAGACTAATGTAACTGTCCACTGGCTAAAGCAACGCGGAATCCAGAACGACTTAGCCTAAGTTCTTCGGCTTTGGCTCAAAATAAAGGCGTTAGTAATGCTGGCATGGAGTAAGAAATAAAAAAAAATTACTTCGTTATTCAACTGAGTAGGTACTTTTTAGTCGATCGAACCGACCAACCCCTCCCATTCTTTTGGTGTATTATTATGTGACAAACGAACATCTTATTTGGATCCATCTTATTGCGTCCTCGTCACTGTGGTTCGACCGAGCTTAGGATGAAATGCGTTTGTCACTTCTTTTTTGTCTTGCCAAATTACAAAGCTACATTCTCTTTCACCTTCCACTTGAAGTTTCCTATTGGTAGCTTTAGCTTCTTCCCTTCAGCTCCTTTTACCAGATTAGGCAGGTCCGCTCTTTGTCTTCGCACCGTACCTATCGCCTATACACCGTTGTCAAACAAATAGGCAAAAATTTTGAAGTCACAAAAAAATTATCAATGGTTATGGGAGTATTCTACATACAAATTAATAATTTCTTTATAACTTTTGCCCTTAGCCCTTCTTCAACTGTATTTTCAGTCATACTGGTGTATATGTCAATCTCATACAAATATCCGCTTTGTCACTATCACACCGACATTAAACTCTGTATCTACGCTTGATTAGTTTCAAAGGCATGTACAGCTTCAACGATGAACGTCCCTTGAACAATATCATTGACTCGTCTATGGTTTGAGACGTGGAATTGACTTCGTTATTTTGGCAACTTTCATTTACGAGGTTTAGTAAAGGCCGAACTTTATGTAATTTGTCGTGATCAGGTGTATTTTTTTTGTGACTGTTTTTCATTTTCGTTCAAATGCAAACAACGCAATACTTTTGAACCTTTTTACGGGTTTCACATCAGCCACCTCATTGACTCTGAAACCCCGGTCAGCGGACCGATACAGGTCTATAGATGGCAGGATGTGATAACCCCCATGATTATCGATATGCCTATAAAAGCTTGTAGCTATTGTTGTGTCAACGAAGTCCATGCTTCTATATGTTGCTACTCAGCATATTTATCGGTTTCCACAATAATCAACTTGTAAACTTGTTGCGTAAAGAGCTTTCAAAAAAACGAACAGGTTTTGATCTGTTATTGAACCGTCACTTTAGCAATACAGGCGTCTCATCAAATACTTGGGGATCCGGTCAAAATGTTCAGTTTACTTTTTACCACTCCTCTTCACCAGCTTCAGACTGATCCAAATCTGTACTCAAGTCGTAAATTACAGGCAATAAGGGTCTTTCAGGCGATAAGAGTCTATCAGGCGATAAAGTACTCTCAGGCGATAAGGTTCTTGTATCAGAATTAGTGGGTAAACAGGTGTTAGAGTGAAAGGTCGAGTTACGCGATTAGTCCTGAAAGAACTTGGAGACGGGCTACTTATAAGTATAGATCAGCTTGCACTTCTGGGTTATTAGTCTCAACAACATCATCTAGTCCTGCCAGTATAAGTAAACGCTTTATATTAATAAAAATGTGACTGGAAATGGATTATTATAGTGAGGTGTATGCTGCTTCACGAGCAACTGAGACAGGTAAACTTGAACTCGCTAACCGATGTGTCCCAGACATATAATCTTAGTGCTGGTGGTAAGCGGGTTTGTTGTAGCAATACGGATTTCCCGTGGACATCGCACACGCATGTTTGTGGGCAGCGTTGTAGCCTATAGCAATGCGTCGTTTATCTTTCGGATTGGGGTGAGTGTGATTGGTAGCACTTTTAAGTGCAACAAGCATACTCAACTTCATGTCTTCTTGCATTAGCGCTATGATACGTGAAGTTTTGTCCACTGCCGTCTTAGTAGCGTGCTACTATGGTACGTTGGTGTTACGTTTCGTTAACAACAATACAAATTTTGTTACCAAAGTTTATAGAGATTATGTGGGTGTGTTGTGAGGGAGCGCCATCCGTATGATAGTTGCATTGAAGCTTACTGCTACTTGTGGTATTGCGTCTTATGATGGATCTGCTGGTATGCTGCGCCTGATTCGACGCATTTCTGTGGTTCTGGTTGATGTTAGATAAACTTGTAATATTTAGCGTAAATATGGAACATAGGTTTAATAAAGTAATAAACGTATAAAAATGCGTTTTTAAAGACACACAAAGCACGATGTAGTAGTAGCTTAACATTGAGACATTTTAGATAATCACAAATTAATTAAATATTCATTAAAAAATATAAGTTTTATAGTGTAAGTGGCAGAAAGACATCATGTTTTTCATCAAACTTTAACTGTAACTGTAATTTTGTAACTGTATTTTTTTATGTACAACTTACATAATTTTAAGAATATGGTACAAGAGTTTGAGAGATATGTTACCCAATTAAAATACCTTCGTTACAATTTGCCCTCCATGTTGTTTTTATAAGCCATCAAAGTATGATAATATTTTTTCTTCAAAAAGTGGCAAAATTTACTATACGAATATGGACGAACCCGAAATCGAAGAGTATGTATCCTATAAAAACGAGTCTTTTTATTACTTGGGCTTTATTTTGTACGTATACAATTGCTGTAAAACAGCTTATTGTGTGCAATCGAAGTAAATTATTGGATTATCACCTTTTATCTTAGTTTAGGAATTTCTCTGCGTGTTACAATCCGTTACTTGGATATCCACGGACTAATAATAATAACTGACATAGTCCAGCGGATCTGTTATCTTAACAGTGGTAGATCCACGCGGCAGCTTTTGCTGTTGCACGTGCGGGTCGGCTCGAGCCGGGGTGGTACCACGACCTCACAGAATACCGGCGTGAAATAGAAGCTCTGCTTCCGCGTTTCGTCTGGTGAGTGCACGTGACCGGATGCCCGATTCCCCCCTACCCCCATTAATATGGAAGCGGTATTAAAACCACATGCGACTTTACAAGGCAAGGCTCGGCCAGACATGGAATACTGTTCCCATTGCATCCTGTGCGGAGCGGCTCAAATCCGATACTATACTGATATTTGTTTAGCCCATCCTGGGATTTGAACCCGAGACCTCATGATCAGCAGTCACATTACTACAATCACTAAACTAACGAGACAGTCAGAATAGTCGAAGTAGCCAAAAACCGTACGAAAGTCTGATGAAGATAATTTTTATTTATGATAAATGTTTAAGAATAATTAATGATTTTACTATGGTTTGTAGTTTCTTTTAAACAAATAACGTTCATAATAATACTACCATCGTTTAATACAATACAACAATTAATTACAAAATAAGCCTTATCTGCGCATGTTGGGTAGGCCATTTTATTAAAATGCAAATTAATACTGGTTTTATCCGGAATCATGCCGCTGAGCCTTCGTAAGTGTTACAACGGAGTTCGTAGTTGTCTGCAAATCTGTATTTGTCGTTATAATTTATTGTGATACCGCTATATAAAATTTTATAAATAAATTATTGGATACTTTAAATAGATCCTATGTGACAGATTTTGCGATTATATTTTTTTTCCTACCGACAATTTTTGCTAAATATTTTAAAACAACATCATAAAATTCGCTTATTACTGCACAATGGAAAACATGAAATATCGGTATATTTACGAGTAAGAGTTCTATCATGGCACCAGTGCTGCAGAAACAGCTCGAAGGATTAATGATGTGTACTGGTATCGCAAAAGAAAGCACGGTAAGTTTTTGGTTGCAACGTTTTCGTTCTGGAAATTTTGACCTTCAGAACCAACCCCGTGGGACGGCCGGAGATCAAAGTGCAAAATGAAGAATTAAGGGTTATTGTGGAAGCGGATTTATCACAAAGCACTTCAGAGATAGCTGGAGGCTTCGGGGTAAGTGATAAAAGTGTATTAATCCACTTGAAGCAAATCGGGAAAGTAAAAAACTTGAACGATGGGTAATCTCGTCAATGAAGTGAATCGAACTTGTAAACACGCGTCGATTGCTGTGTTACTTTGCTCAACCGACACAACAATGAAGGGATTTTAAATCGAATCAGTACTTGTTCACTTTTCAGTGAACTATACTGTACGATAACCAAGACAAATCCTGCCCTAAACGCAAATTGACTTATAAAAAGTTACTCGTGAGTGTTTGGTGGACTAGCGCCAGTGTCGTTCACTACAGCTTTCTAAAATCTGGCCGAACGATTATGGCAGATATCTATTGTCACCAACTGCAAACCATGAAGGAAGAACTAGCTGCTAAACAACCGAGAATAGTAGTTTTAGTAAAAAGTGATAAACACTCTATAAACACTAGGAACAAATACTAGCTAGTGATACTAGTTTCTCGACTCCACAGAATCAGTAATTCAATCTTGGAGCAATGTATACGCTACTGCAACAAGGTCCTAGAAAATGTACAAAGACTCTCTATTACCAAGTATATATATTTTATTTAACAAAAACTGTATAAAAAGGGTTATTATAATATGAAATGGTTGATTATAACCCCTGGGAATGAGTTGGTCGCTTTCAAGTTGTTTCTAAAATAAATTTTGTGAACAGTTTGTACAACCTCTCATATTGTATTATAAACTTATTTTAAAGTCTCGCTGGGTTTCTTACTAGTTTTTCTCAGTACAGAGGTTTTTTTTTCGAAACGGTAGTAAAAAAATTCTTTTGATAAGATTTACATGTAATCTATATTGAATAAAAAATTATTCTAGTCTATATATATTCAGTCCTGCAGCCATTACACCATAATGATTATATGGCTGACAAATCGAAGGTGAGTGGTGTCTTCGCCATTGATGCTAATACCGTATCCTTTCCGATCCAGTACTTCGAATTAAATGATTATTAATAAATTGCTACGATTTCGATAAATGGTAAATCTTCGATAATGATACGTTTTATAATTAATACACTGTTTCTTTAAAAATATGTACGTTTTATCAAGTAACCACGCTTATATGCGTACTACACCTGAAGATTAAAACCTCATCGGTTCTCATTTTTCAGCATACGAAACAGTCAGCATATGCTGCTATATACGGAACGAGTAGTGCAGAGTAAAGTGGACCTAACCTGGTCGAGCTGACTGATTTTTAGTCGAGGATAAATCTAGATGTTTATGGGTCACAGCATCCATTTACCATTAGGTAGATTGTGTGCTCGTTTGTCACACTTATTCTATAAAATATAAAAAAATATTTCAATGCGTTGCTCTGTGCATGTTGGCGGACTTCACATAACTCAAACATGCAGATAACGTTACTATGTTTTCTTTCGCCGCCAAGTATGTGGTTAAAATGCACTTGTAATCACAAATTAACAATTTCACTATGGCATTTTCAGTATAGCACCGGTGGGTATCGAACGGAGGTTGCAAGCGTACTGTTCAATTTACGGCGAGCGCTAGCATCGTAGCCGTTGCTACTTGCTGTGGCTCTCTGTCCGCATAAATCGACTCATGGCCACCAGGGGAGCGATAAATTTTGATACACTGCTGCAACTACACGCATATTTTTAAGATGTTTATAAATTTTTATGTAAGTTTAAAGAGCTTTTTAACGTTATAGAGCAACGATGCATGTATATTACGGTTGCATGACGAAAGGATTGGCTCAAACGGGGAAGTACTGGACTGGACTGGGTGCTCGTTTGTAACCCTAATTCTACAAAAAGCGCTCTATTCGCATATTTTCTAAAAATTATATAAAGCCATAAAATTAATCTTAACCGTTTGTTATGCTTATATAGCCGTACTGCAAATATAATCTTATTAATAAACCGTTTTTCTTGAATACCGTTTATGTAATCAAAACAGTCTACTTTGATATTCAATCTCTGAATACTCGCATTTACAAATCTTTACGAAATAGCTTTTAGCTATCAAAGAGCTTTTATAAATTCATAAAATGTGCTATTTCAATTAAACAAACTGTGTGATGAATGATGATGATTGGTATTTTCCATCATACTAAAACGTGTTTTATTTCAGAAATAGTATAAACATTACAATATAATAAATAGGTATTAAGTATTTTTTTTAAACATTTTAAATCATTTGCAAGAGACCATAACGCATAAAAAGGATTTAAACCTGTTTGTGGCTACGCCGTCATAAATCTATGGGATTGTTTGAATAATTTATAGTGATATTAATAGTCTTAGAATAAAATGTGCCACACATTTTCTAAACATAAAAATAACAGTTGGTAATCGCTACACGACTTTTAATTATCATTTACTAACACTGTAATAAGACTCGAAAGATTATTTTATCTTATCAAAACTTGAAGACTACTCTAATTAACTCTTAAGCTCATTAAGCAATTTTAACGTCGTTAAACTGGAAAATAATCTTGATTAATTTGAGAAACCTTGCGTCTACAATTTTAACTGACCTTTATTTTCTCGATTTTTGACCTGAAGTTAAGTATATAATGAGATAATTATCTGAGTATAGGTGTGTGTAGTGACTATATTGCGCGTATGTATTTTTAACAAAAATGATTGCACATTTAATTTTTTTAAATTAACCTTTTCCTGTGGCTTCGCTCACTCACAGTAACATGTGTAGGGTTACGTACCAAAATTATTAAACAAACACAAAACACATGGAATCCCCTCCGTGTTTGTCTGTCAGTCTGTCCGTCATAGATTTTTGAAATTTGATAAATTTATTTTTTATTTGTACAAAACTAATTTTATAGATTTCATCGCGTTATATTTGACTTATTTTTACTTATTTTTTGGGTGTTGTACATCACCCGTGCTCACGCGGTCTGATGTGATTGACGTCCTGAAAACTTCTGTAACCCGGGGCTGCAATATATTTTTTTGTCTGATCTACGTTAATGGCTATTTTAAGAAATAATGTTAACTGACGATGTTTGATCCATGTCATTGGCCCATCCGATTAGCATCATAAAATACATGCACATCAAATCGTGAAAAAATAGGTTTCAGTAGATTCGAATAACGAGTTCTGACAAGTGTACATGTAGCAATGCAGTTTTGCTGAATTTTGATTTTTAATTGAGGGCAGATGTAGTTGTCTAAAGGTCACAGCACTCGCTTGACTAATGGTAAGCGAGTCTAATTTAAAATGATGATAATTCATCATCATCATAATATCCCATCACAAGTCCACAGCTGAATATAGGTCTCCCCCATAAATTACAACAAAGCAGGGCCCCGAGCCACTTGCATCCTTACACTTCCTAAATGTTTCATCTGATCGTAACCTCGTCTAGTTGGCGGTCACCCAACAGCCCGACGGTGTGCTTGCTAATAAGATGCTGTAACTCAATAACCCTCCTTCCTCATTCGGTGTTGATTATTTAAGCTATATGGCTAGCCCAATATTATTAAGCTTTTTTATAGAAGAGGGGGCAAACGAGCATACGGTTCACCTGATGTTAAGTGACGACCGCCGTCCAACAACTGCAACACCAGAGGAATTGCAGGTGCGTTGCGGGCCTTTGAGAAAGGAGTAAGCTCTTTTTTGTAGATCTCTAGATGGTATCGGTCCAAAAAAATCACTGGTGTTAAACAATTCCACAGAGAAGTCGTACGCGGAAGAAAACTCCTAGTGAAACAGTACAATACAGTGGTGGACCGCCAAGTATCCAAATGGTGTGGATGGTATCGGGAGGTTTGCCGCGTAGTGCGTTTATGAAATTTGGCGGCTGGGATTAATCCGAATAATAACTCAGAGCTCTGCTCGTGGTAGATACGAAAGAAAATACAAATAGATGCAACATCTCTTCGCAGCGCCAATGAATCGAGCCGATCGGAAAGCACTCGGTCGTCGACAATTTGAGCCGCTCTGCGCTGGATGTGGTCAAGTGGGAGGAGCTGGCACTGTGGAGTCCCAGCCCAAAGATAGGAACAGTATTCCATGTTTGGCTGAACCTACGCTTTTTGAAGTTGCGGGCGGTATGCCGGCATTAAATACTGTCCCGCTCTGCTGAGCACACTAAGCTTTTTAGAGGGCAATTTAGCCTTCTCTTCCAAGTGACCATGAAACTGCACGTCACTCGATATGTCGACGCCGAGGATTCCGATACTAGCTGAGGCAACAAGGGGAGTGTCTTCGAACTGAAGACATACGAGAAAGGGGTCTTTTTAGCGGTAAACGTGCAAACTTGTGTCTTCTGAGGGTTAAACTGCACTAGATTTAATCGCCCCCAATCCGAGACTTTGTTCAGCAAAGACTCAACTTCAGACAGAAGTTTGTCCCGGTACGCGAAGACGTTGTCCCGAGAAATATTTGCACGGCCGGTGTACAGAGCGTCACCAGTGATATCATCCGCATAGCAATGAATGTTACCAGTTTGCAACATACCATTGATATGCAGAAGATACAGCGTTGTTGATAACACCAAGACTTTTGAAACGCCAGCATTAATAGGCCTGTAATTGGAGCATGTACCGTCTACAACCACCTTCATGCTTCGATCTGCAAGAAAGCTGGTGATCCAATTGCACAATCTCTCGGGAAGTCTATAGGAAAGGAGCTTCGTGCCAAACCCGATCGAAGGTTTTCGCAATATCTAAACTAGCAACCAATCCCCCCCTTGGACTCTACTGCCTCCGTCTATCGATGAGTCAGGTAGTCCAGAAGATCACCAGCTGATCGACCCCGAAAACCGTGTTGGCGGTCAGTAATCGACTGGTGATCCTAAAGGTACAGCATAAGCTGGCAGTTTATAATGGATTTCATTATTTTGGAGAAAAAGGAGGTGATAGCGGTAGGCCTGTAGTTTGATGGATCTGAGCGGTTGCCTTTTGGGGATCGGGTGGACGAAAGGCGTCTTCCATGATTTTGAGACTACGCTTAGAGAGTCGGAGTATCGGAAAAGATGCGTCTGAACCGGTGCCAACTCTGGAGCACACGTCTTCAGCACAATTGAGGGTATTCCGTCAGGCCCAATCGACTTGTGAATGTCCAGGGAGAGGAGTGATTTGTGGTTCAATCAATGTGTGAACCGCACAGCCCGCACGCTCACACAGCGAGATGGTCGGCGGTGTGCTCCCCCCGTCATCGAGATTCGATTTGGACGCAAAGAAAGAGCTTAGCAGATCGGCTTTCTCCTTTGCGCCATGGGCCAGTGAGTCATTCCTCCTGTGCAGAGATGGAAGAGATGGCTAAAAGAAATTCCCTTGGACAGCCTTGGCGTGAGACCAGAATGCACGGGTTTCAGAATAAAGACGAACTAGTTTCTCGCCAATTCTGCCTATGTGCTCTGACTTTGCCTTGGCCACTCTTTTGAAGGTCATCTAGAGGCGGAATTATACTTCTTTTTTAGGGTGCTGACGTTTACATTTTGCACTGGTACCGGGACTTTGATGCGTCAGCCCAGGCCTGGTAGCACCACTGCTTACAGCATGATACTATTTTACAGAAGCGACTAAACCATGGCTGTGATCTGCCACCGACTGCCACCACAGAGGAAGGAATAAAAAGTTCTATACCCTGAAGGATGTGGTAACATCGGCGACAAAATTAGCAACAATGTTGGGATTGTCCGGCGAGAAGCAAACCCGTCTCAATGGGTAGTATGCAAAGAAAGGCCGCATTCTATCCCAATCGACTGACCTATAGCGCTAAACACGGCGACGGCGTACATAATGCAACTGCGATTTTAGCGTGAGGGGCACCACACTCAGGAAAAGACAATGATTCGAGGACTCAAGAGGGGCATCAACGGAGACCTAATATCTGTCCGGATGAGAGGTCAGCAGAAGGTTCAACAGGGAAGGTGCTTGATCCTCCATATCTGGAATCCGCGTAGGCAAAGGAACCAGTCGTATCAGATATATGCCAAAGCTAAATCATGAACAGATCTCCCCGTATGATCAGTTAAACGTGAATCCAGCCATTCAGCGTGGTGGGCGTTCAAATTGCCGAGGATCACGGTCTCTGCGGAGGGGCTCTGCTGTAGCAAAGAATCGAGCCATTTGGACGTGGTCGAACAGTCGGCCTCTCTCAGCATTACCACTATGGGACCTTTAGAGGCACCCGGAGACGCGCGGATATTCTTCATGATTCACGATTGGTTAGCGAAGAAAATATTAGAAAAAATTATTAGTAAATAACTGAATGAATGAATTAAAATTAAAACAATTAAAATTTCATTGTTTCATTTACCAATACCATAGCAGTGTTTTGGGGCAAACTGCCTTTATAGATAAAATTGGTCGAATCTGTTCTAAAACCGAATCAGCACTCAATTAATAATTCCCATCATTATTTCCGCTGTGTAATAAGCCAAGAAATGTATGATATTTATTCTTATCAAACTATGCCTTATTGTCTTAAACGATCAAAGTGTTACTAGTTAAGTTTTATTCTTACATAGCCGGTACTAGCTTTCTAATTCATTTACAGATGACGAACGCACACTAGTTATAAGTCCGATAAATATGTTACTTCTAATTCCGCTAATGCAACATTTGTACGAAGTCAGTTTGCGTAAGATTTGTTTACGTAAAATATTAAAATGATTCGTATAAATTCAGTATTTACTCTTAAATAATATTAAGTATTCGTAAAATTATACCGTAAGTAAATTTTCATAATTTATGTTACTGTACTAACTACTGTCTCCGTCTTAGTTGTTAAGGGTGCTAGAACATCTGCATTTTAATTATTGAACGAGAATGAATATAGATGTCTATGGGCCACCATATTCACATACCATCGGGTGGACTATGTGTTCGTTTGTCAAACTTATTCCATAAAAATAACTTAATGTTGAAAATAAAAGAGGGCTGAAGTTCAATTCCATGCTAAGTTCAGGATCGGCAAAGGGTTCGACAAAAATAACAAACAATTATTATTTTTTATTACCAGCAGCCACTTAATCTATTCAATCATTTGTTGAAATCGGAAAAATGATGTGTTGACTACATGATACAAGTACAATTACAAACTCTAAAGCCAGCATTGTGGCCTAATAACAGTTACCAACTTAGTAGCATTACTCCAATTCAGATTGAACTAAAGTCAATTTGCAATTGATTATAATGACTCTTATGATAATGAGCATGCTTAGATTCGTAGTAAATGTTTAATGGACGACGCACAAGGTCAGTTCAACTAGTCATTCCGACTGATCAATTCAAATTAAAACTGTTGATGTTTAATAAATATGGGATTTTCGACATATCGATAAATAAACTTATACATAGAACTCCGATATTGATATCTTTATAATTATCGATAGATAGAAAATCCAATATTTTAAAAATATCAACAGTCCTAGTTTGAACTGATCAGTTGAACTGACTGTGTGTGGCGACTATAATAGTAAAGTGCTAGAGTTTCCCACAGTGTAAGACTTTTTCGCGGTAGATAATCTTTTGCCTATTTTTGTCGATAAATAGCAGTACAGTCAATCTTGACTAAATAAAACATAATTGTGATGCACAGATCGTCCTAAGAAGTGAATGCATACTACAGCACGTTGGAAAATCATTGTTTTATTTGAAGGTTCTTATAATATGTCCATGGACTGTAGTTGTTACTTCAAATCAGGCAAACTGATGGTTTGATTACCACTTCAATATTATATAAAGTATAAGCTAGGCATTCTACAATTCTACTACTCTACAATTTCTGACCAAGAGGACGGGATAAGACACAAATTATCAAATTTTACCACTATAGATTAAAAATGTCACGGGATTCAGTTTTGCATATTTGAATAGATAAAGACTTAAGATTAATTTTGTTAACCGAGAATGTTCTTTTATTGACGCGTTTGTTTATTTATGACGTATGTACGTACACGTAATTTGTACGTATGAAGCAAATTCCTAGAAACGGCTTAATTGATATAAATGGTTTTTTTGATTGAATAATAAAAGTATATCTCCTTTAGGGCTGGTCCCACATCAATTTAAATAAAAAATTTCCATTTCCTGTTTTCATATAATAGCTTCATAAGTCAGGACTTTTATTCTTCGGTACACTGTCTTATCAGTGATTATAGTTTTATTATATACGTATACTAGCTTAAAAGACTTAGGCGGCAGACTTACGGTATTTTAATAAGCTTCACATTTTTTTAGTTAATCATCTATACCTGAGGTACATGAAATGGGGTTTCTTTAAGTTTGATCGGCGGTCGATATAAAGATACTCAGGTGTTAAAGGTATAAAATTAAATTTACAAAATATAGCTATGTTATATACTTATACATTTTTGCTACAACACGAGCAAAGTATAAGTACAGTGCTGTACAATGAACTTTATTTTCGTAACAAATAATCGTTGAATAATATTTTTTAATTTAACTCCATTTGTATCCGTAAAAATTTAAATCAATTTTGTAGGACACATTGAGTTTGCCAATCAGTGACAGAAAACTTTTAAGTGATAGCTAAAAGAACTGATGGTGATCCCGTTCCCGCAGCAGATCGCTCACGTAAGCTGAGGATTTCTGTCAGACTGGCACACAGGCGTTCAAGTAAAATTAACAGGAAATAAGATTCGTGTTTCGACAAATACAACAATGAAGTGGATAGTTTTAAACATACATCTTACTTTTTGTTATTATCTTATTTTACATAATTCTTATTATCACGGAAATGATAAAAATATTATAAGGTTTTAAAACATTATTATTAGTGACATAATGTTTCTACTAGAGTAGGAGTAATTTTAGAGCAATAACCACATGTGATTTGTAAAACTACATGCTTGACTTTTTTGCACACATATTTAAAAAAGGTACATGAATCTGTGTTTTCGTATTCATCAAAAGCTTTTCAAAATCCACTGCTGAATATTATACGCTTTTCTACAAATACGGCAACAGGCAATCAATATTTTAATCTGTCTATAACATATTTGGCTTAATGGCTGATTGTAACCCATTACCAGTCTGTGAAATTTTCGTTTGATATTTAGGATCAATTTTTTTTATAATTGTCTTTAATCAGATTCTTGCCCGTTAATCAGCAGGGTTAATATTTCAGTTTTATTTTAAAGTAAGTAAAAGTAAAATTAAAAAAAATACGAATGTTTTAGACAAAAGATATATTTACCATTCAAGTCGAGTGAGCCTGATGGAGTACCACCTACTGTGCTAAAGACGTGTGCTTTGGAGCTGGAACCGGCTTTAATGAGTCATTTCCGGTACTCCTACTCCCTAGGCGTAGTCCCAAATTCATGGAAGACAGCTTTGGTCTATCCGATCATTCTACAGGCAACCATCATATCCTTGTTTTCCAAAATAATGGAATCCATTATAAACTGCTAGCTCATTAGTATCTTGAGGATCACCAGCTTACTATTGACCGCCAGTGCGGTTTCCGTCGGAATCACTCAGATGAAAATCTTTTGAATTACTTAACTTATGGTTCGGACTACTTTCAACCGCTCAATTTCACAATCGCACATCGTGACAAAAGTCTCGATACTATCCATACCACCTGGATGATTGGCGGTCCACCACTGTGCAATTTACAAGAAGTTTTCTTCCTCACACAACTTCTTTGTGAAATCGACTACCACCAGCGATTTTTTCGTACCGATACGATTAAGGTACCTTCAAAAAGAGAGCCTACTCTTTTTTAAAAGGCCAGCAACGCACCAGCGATTCCCCTGGTGTTGCGGTTATTCATGGGCTGCAGTGGACACCATCAGGTAAAACGCATGCTCGCATGCCCCGTTTTCTTTAAAAATATGTATGGAGACAAACAGAATTGTTGGAAAAACTAACCGAATTGTTCGAAGTGAAGAAAGCTTGTTGAAGCAGATATTCAGGCATTTTAAAAAAGCATGTAAGAGACCGTCTAGATTGAGATGCATATGTGCAATGATGATTGCATATGTACAATGAGATGAGAGACAAATTTTTTCTACGAAGATAAGATACATACATTCTTCAGATGTTTAATTTCATTAAAAACGGAAAGGATATCAAAAGTCTTTGTATTACTTATTTTGAACAGAAAGCATTTATGTAATTTTTGCTAGTAGTGATAAAAGTTGCGAAAAAAAATCTCCATTAATATACGAGTAATGTGAAACAAACTCATAAACGGGTCTACCCGCATGATCGGTTAATCGGTAAAATCACCAAGCGTCACGAACTCTGCGAGTGGGACCTGTTGTAGCACGTCTTAGTTGTAGTCTGCAGTCTTATCGGACGTGGTCCATGAGTCGGTACGTGTTGGAATTACTACCATAGGAACTATAGAGGCACCCGTAGACGCGGGTATGTTCGTCGCTGTCTACGCGCAGCCATAGGATGGACAGGTCCTTCAAGGCTGCCAAGGCGTTGAAAACAGATGTCATCTCTGACGTACACGCAAACTTCAGTACGGGGCACGAAGGAGTGTTCTAATTTGTACCCTGGGTAGGAGAGATACGATAAATTGGAATTTATTTATGACGGATTAAACATAAATGGAGAAAAACTAACCCACATACATTTCGCCGACGATATTATATTATCCGCCATAATAAAAGAGCATCCATAAAGCATGCTCGTAGACCTCGGAAGAGAAAATCGCACGGTAGGTTTAACAATGAACGCTTCTAAAACCAAAGCCATGGCAACTGCACATGAAGACACCATCATTATAAATTCTATTCACCGGGGGTGCTGGTGCTCTCCTGGTGTAGTGTTCTATTTAAATACACTACCAAGTTAATCAGTTAGTTTACGCTGTTATTCTGTAAGGTCATGGTACCACTCCGGTTCAAGTTGGCCCCTGTGTGCAATAGCAAAAGCTGCCGCTTGGCTCTACCACTGTTTAACTGTCATGTCAAATGGAATTCTATAGTCTCTGTCTACCCCACTGCTTGACAGACGTGAGAGTTTATGTTTGGTTGCATTTGTGAATGTAACAGATGCGTCATTTATAAAACGTGCGAAGATTTAAAAATTTGAATTGCTGTAAAAACATGAGTGTTTTGTTTAATATCTATTAGCGATGTATTAAAAGTAGATCGCACCCTGCAGTAAATCACGTGAAAGGGTTTGATGGATTGAATTGCCTTTCAGCCGCTAAGTAGATAAGAAGCCTACTCCCAGTATATATTATGCAGGTTTTATCGTTAAGAAATGAAAAGAGTTTTTTAAAGAATTATTATACACAACTTTAAGTATTGCGTACTTTCAACTTTCCAAAAGTTAATATATTGCAACAAATAATATTTTTCATGATATTTTATACCTTTTTACCTGACTGTTATTGCAATAATTGACTTAATTTTTTTGAATTTTTGAATACGCATTAGTTTTGAAACGCGCGCTTTAATAAAGTCCGTTTTAAAAACCACCTAGTCCGCCTCATCCGTACACATACCAACTCGCGTTTCTATTGAAGCGTTTGCCAGACGTGCGCTATCAGATTTTGGTGAAAACACACGTTGCGCGGGCGTCAGGCACGCGCCTTTAGATACATGGGAATGGGATAGCATTTTCTTGTACATTTGATTGCGCGCTTTCTGGTAGAGTGAACGCATGTTAACAAAAAAGGACATCGAACATTTTGATACGGATTTTTTTATCGATGAAATCCAAAAGCGACCAGCTATTAGGGACTCGCCTTGCTACTCGCTCAGCTAACGCTCGTCGAACGCCATGCTGTGCGATGTGTATATAAACAACGCCAAGCACCCAATTTGTACCAGCTCACACACTTAAAATAAAAGGTAGTTATAAAAAATGTTGGCGTTGTTCATAAGTTGTGTATTTATTAATACACATCGTATAACAAATATAACTGTTGTAGATCAGGAGTTAGGCACTCGCCTTAAAATATACAGTATCCGAGTTAAATCTCCGCTAACATTACTGAGATCATGAAGTGGCGTGTGAGAGTATCTACTACCCCCTTAACTTGCCGTAGGTATTACAGAAACTACAAACCATTTTAAAATCATTTATTATTCTTTAATATTTATCACTTATGTAGTAGTAGTACGTATAAAGATTATCCTCTTTAATATTATTCAGCCTTTCCAATGGTTTTTCATATTAGTGTCATTTTCTACTTTAATATGTAATACCGCATTTTTATAGGTTTGCTCACAGGTACTCATTATTTTTAGTCGCAAGAAGGTGACTAACACAGTCATTATTTTCCTTATCGATCAAATATAATATAAATTACAAGTTTATTGACCCAGCCAGGCTGTAGAATAAAAAATGATATGGTACTAGTATATTACCTCCATTGGACGCCACACACGGTCAGTTAAAATCATCAGTTGAAATGATATTAGTTCAAACGGATGTAAGTCAAAGAAATGTGTGGTAATTTCTTTGGCTTAAATCCTTTCAAGCGGTCAGGTCAACTGATCACTCCAACAGATCAGTTCAAACTAGGGTTGTTGATATTTTTTGGAAAGTCGGATTTTCGATATATCGATAATTATAAATATATCAATATCGAAGTTTTATATATCGTGAGGTAATATACAGGAAGTCAGTATCGGAGTTTTATATATTGAAAGAAATATCGATACATCGGCTTTATTTAAAAACAAAACAATCGTAAGTCATTTAGTTCAGTTCATTTATTATATTATTAAGCAAATTAAATTATGAATGTACGAAAATGTTAAATTATAGTTCTTATTAACTATTTTTGGTTAAAATAAGACGATTATATTTACCAATATTTTCGGTAAGAGATTTCAAAAATACTCGCTGTTTT
>DWHP01001064.1:0-17062 GCA_018247895.1 Parnassius honrathi
AAATACCTAAGGATTTTATTTGAAATTATCCCAAAATTGAATATATGATTTATGGGCAACAACGTTTTTGCCTACCGATTGACCCTTACGAATGTGTGCGTGTGCAGTAAAATTAGTTAAAATAATGCATTACCACGTGTTTTGAATTTAAAGGATAAAAAGTACAGAATGTTTGAGATTTTTTTAAGCAACTTTTCTTCACCATTTGCCTATATTACTTCGTCTGAACCTTCTCTGCAAATTTGGCCGGTTATTGCAAAATAACTATGTATAAACTTAACGACGAAATATAATATCTAATAAACCTAACCTTATCAAACAAATATCCTCATCCAATGCTGGATATAGTCTATTTCAGTACAGAATAGAATGATTTTTATTTAATATAGATTATTAAATAATACTTATTGACAGTCATTTTTATATTTACCACTGGTTCGAAAAATACCTCTATCCTGAGAAGAAACCGGCGAGAAACCCAGCGAGATTTATTTTTTATAACATATTTCACTTTGTAATAATTTTGTACAATTTTAAATTAATTTTAATAGAACCAGCATGGTGGCGATCACTTCCTAGGGGCTATTTTCATTTATGTAACTATATATAATATTCATGTATTCTTTGATATTGTAATAATCCTAAAGTACCCCCTAGTAAAACAATCCTTGGAATTTTTCACGAGTGGTGGGTCGATGACGTCTTTACAGTCACTAGATTCGAGACTGTTCATCTTCCACGATAAACTGGTTCATAAAATAGTTTATTTTTGACTAGTTTCTATCATAAACAGTGCTGCGCGAGTCAATAATTTTACTAGTAGATTGTAAATAGGTCAAATAGTAAAAAATCTGTTCATTCAGCACCCACCTCTAGTAGACAGGCGAGTTAGTAAGCATCGGAAGGTTAATTATGCTCCCCATTAGTAGTTTGTGGAATCCGGGACATTTCCAAGTGAATATAACACCGTTTATGAATTGTCAGTTTTTCCAATGGAAGAACAGGCGAGGTTGTTAATTGGAGATTAATTTGTTACATTCAATCAATATTAAATCTCTACATCTATATTAAAATCAATTGCTGTCCGTTGGTGTCGCTAAAACTCGGAAAAGGGTCGAACGATTTTGATGAATTTTTTTTGTGTGCGTTTCACCCACTCAAAGATGGCTTAGATTCTCAATAGAATGTGAGATGATTCACAATTAGTATCACCCGGTAGATGGCGCTGTTGTCGAGATCCAGAAATCGCCCTTGCGAAGCTGTAGCGGATCGATAGTTACAATATAAACAAATTAAGAGCCTTGTTAACCCAGGGTCTAAGGGCTTGCCGTTAATTTCACTATAGATACGCGAGCGGCCTGGGTTTGATTTAACCACGTGCTCGGCGGCAAGGAAAACGCGGTGGATCTATGTCGGTCGTTAACTAAACACTGCAGTTGCTCGCAGTAACTTTTACGTGGTAGAGCCACGCTGCAGCTATATTGTGGTTGCAGCACGAATGGGTCGGCTCGACCGGGGCAGGACCACGCTCTCACAGAATACCGGCATAAATTAGCTACTATATATATACGAAACACGTCAGCATTAAGCTGTCGTGTTTCGTATGGTGAGTGTAGAGAACCGGAGACCCTTTTTCACTAGATTTCTATGAGCCACAGCATCCATTTACCATCAGGTGGACTGTGTGCTCGTTTGTCACCCTTATTCTATAAAAAGTAAAAAAATGAACGGTTTAAAGATAGCGGGACGTTAGTAACTTTATTTCCATTGCAATTGACACTTATTGCACAATTCGCATTCAGATAGTGTCCATAGCCTTTCAGTGCTGGAAAAAAAATCTCTAAATGGTCTAAATGGTCCCGCCATTTAGATCCATTTTTCTCTTGCTATGGACCACCAGCTTTAAGACTTATTCTAAATAGTAAATATTATTTTTTCAAATATTTTCTTTAAATCAAACGCATCAAAAAGTGTGTAGTGTTATTATGCCCTCGTTTTAATGTAGCAACACCTTAAAATGTAAACTGTATGGACAGTGCACACAAGACATCAGTTCTACAAATTGTCCAATTTTTGATATGTGAGTGAATTATACCATTTTTTCGCGGACGACTTTGAGTACCGTCAGAGACCACCGGTTAAGAACCACCCAAGTAGTACACAAGCAATATAAGCTGACAATAATATCGCTCTTTAGCTGTATAGCAGCTGTTTAAGGTAGGTTCTATCTTTCTTAACCTGTATAAGGCAGATTCTTGTATCTCTTAAAAAGCAGAGTGATACAGTAGGCGTTTAGAAGTGTCGATAATGGTTTGGAGATAAAAAGGGCTCGTAGAACTTTTATACAGGATTGGATGTTATAAATATACTTATTAACACTATTAGACCTAAAAGAGGAATAACGAAAGGCGCTTCAATTGAGTTATAAATATTACATATAGCACTCAAGATAATACTAAGTACCTAGTACTACGATGTTAGTCTACTACTTTACAATAGTTATATATTATATATTTAATACCACTTTTACCATATTGGAGTATTATAGCTCGACAGAAGCACCAAAAGCGGTATATTTGTGGAATATATCGTGTAAATACAGCCACTGTCTACATTAGGCACGCCAAAGATATTTTATACGGCTATAAGAGTTTTTTCAGTTTTTCCTCTCTTACTTTAGGAAATTTTTTCCATTATCGATGCGATTGGCGAAGATCGTAGTGTCGGATTTGGCACCTTTGGCGCTCCTTCCTGCTTTCCTGGTACTTTACGCCTCCATATAACGAGTCCATATGGTTTTTTTCTAGCATATTTTAAAGTTGCCTCTTAGACACCTACTGGACGGGATGGGATATTCATAATATGCATTGTTATTTATTTTAATTTAACATAATTTATAAAATATTAACAACAAACAAAAGTATTAAAACTAAAATTATCATATAGCTCTACTCCACGCAATACAGTAGCATGTACAAGGACGCTCGGTGAATTCCTTCACCTAATCCTTTGAATCCAGTTGAGTAACTACCCTAAAGACCGAATTATGGTCACGGCAGCCAGACTCAACGGGGACTAGGCTCCGGCGCAATACAGGATTTTAGTGCACGGGTGTATGCGCAAGCCCAGGTGTACTCCTTATTTCCTTACACTCATAGTCCGACGGGATGGCAATTAGATCAGATCAAGCGCAGGTTCAATAACTTTAAGTACACTTTTATGTATATATCATAAATATTTTAGTAAAATGTAGGGTCTCTTTGCATACTACCGTCTACTGCGCATCTCACTTGGGGTATAGAATACATATTTAAAAAAAATTACTCCCTTGCACACAGATGACCGTCCGAACTTAAGGCGGTCCGCTCCACCACTTCATCAAAGCACAAGATTTTTATCTTAATAATGTTAAAAAAGAAGTACAGTAAGTTTATACGTGGTAGAGTCATGCTGCAGTTATATAAGTAGTATAGTTGTAGCACGAATGGGTCGGCTCGACCGGGGAAGGTCCTCGCTCTCACAGAACACCATCGTAAAATAGCATTTTAATGCTGCGGTGTTTCATATGGTGAGTGTAGAGAACCGGAGACCCTTTTTTACTGGAAACGAAGCATTCCATCTTAGTCCTCACGAGTGAAAACGCATCTGCATTTTGATTCGTAGTCAACGATAGATGTAGATGTCTATGGGCCACAGCAACCACTTACCATCAAGTGGACTGTGTGCTCGTTTGTCACCCTATCCTGTAAGAAAAAGGCTGTAACCGCATCTTTGATTATTTATACAGAACAGATGTAGGTGTGTACACAACACTCATTTACGATCAGGTGGACTGTCTGTCCATTTGTCATCGGTTTTTATTTGTATAAATAAAATACAACTTACCGGAAGCTACCACTTCATTTTTCAAATTGCTTAGCTAAAAGAATAAAATTATATTTAATGCTTCTGTCATGACTTCCCAGGTCCGAGCTCTGGCGAGTCGTGTTATTTATTACTTTGTACCGCTTAAACACATCACATGTTAGTTATAATGATGCAAGTTCTAAGACACGCAAATTACAAACCACCTCCGGCTTAACTGGCGTCTGTCAAAATATATAATTGCATAACTACCAGTACTTTCATAAAATTACATAGGTTATAGAAAAGTAATAATCCGTAAAAGTCTCGTGTCCAGATTAGGTTAGGACGTTTAGTTAAATAGTCACAGTTGTTACTAGTACATCTTTACAGCATAGTCATTGTGCCTCAATAGCAAAACCTCCATGAAAGATGAACAGTATCAAAACCATTTTGCGACGCAGAACGGTTTTCCATTTTTTTTAAAAGATATACTGGCCAGTTTTGATTTATTTTGAAAATACGATAATTTGCGAGTAAAAATAGGAATTTTCCAAATTCAAAATTCCCTCCACACATTTTTACAAGTTAAATTGAAATATTTTACAGCCTTTGCAAGCCAGTGTAGCTTTGCAAGGTTCATAGCAGTATCGGAATAACCTTCCCTGTTTCTATTCTCTGTACATCACCATACTTCCTTCTTGCATTCCATCTAACGAAAGCAGAATACAACACTTGTATATTAACGGCTTATAATTGACAGCTTCGTGGTGCTGCTGCCGCGGGTTCGAACCCTGCACAAAACAAATGTTTATATGGCCTACAAATAATTGCTTCGGATCTGGATGTTTGTTTTTTCGTAATTTATATTTGTAAACTGCCTGAATGATACAGGAGAACGTCCTTGTGTACTCGTGTTTTCTATTTCGTGTTCTGCGATAACTGAGTAAAAAATTTTGTAATTGCAAGTCCGCTTGAAGAGTTTCGTAAAGTTAAATCACTCATTAACGTGTACGTGTGCTACATACAGCCTCACAGGCTTCAGAAGTCAGAACTGGTTGCTTATCAGCCGTACATCAACAATAGAAGCGGACCCTCAACTGACAACGAGAATACAATTATTTGATTGCATTAAGAAATTCCGTCTCCAAACTAGTATCGTAGTGATTTAGGGCCGGTTTACATTTTGAGATGTGACAAGTGCGAGTGGCAAGTGCAACTGACAAAATGACAAGTGTTTATATTCACATTAAACACTTGTCACTGCCTGTTCTCATGCAAAAAATATAAACCGGACCGTATTTAAATACAATATAATATAGCCTAAAGTCGACTGCTGAGCATAGACCTGCCCCGTAGATTGCTTCACGACATTTGCCATAACTACCTCGCTTGGTAAACGGGTTGGCAACCGAAGCTTATTTTTATTTTAGTCGTTATTAGGAAAGCGCTGCGAATATTATACAAAAAAAATTGTGTGTGTCTGTGTGTATGTTTGTGTTTGTGTGATAATTTTTTTTCACCCCGTGTGTAGAAACATAAGTTTCTCTGTATCTTCGTAAGACAGGGTCTTTAGCCAATTTATAATCAAAAACTTGCAGTCCTTGGTATTTCTACAGTAAATATTAAGCGATTATATTAAGAGACTGGTTAACGAACTGACGTCTAGCGAATGTAGTTTTAACACACAATGAATTAAGTACAATTTCTTTTCATCTTTTGTTCAAAATATTTGGGTCCAAAATCAAACCTCTATGCTTTTTTAATATTGTGTGTAAAATATATATTTTTCTTATACTTAACCTCTAGTTTGAGCGGGATAGTCCCACTCGCTTTTAAACTATGTGTACTGCTGTTTTAGAAATACGTGACAGTTACCCTGCTTTGACAAACATGCAAGACCTGTCGTACGAAGTGACAATATACAAAAAATAATCATCATCATCATTACAGCCTTTCACAAGTCCACTTCTGAATATAGGCCAAATTCAGTAGTGGACAGTGATCTACAACAAGTTATTATACAACAACATTAAATATAAACATAAACACTCACGCCTGTCACCCAGAGGGTAAGGCAAAAACTACAGACTTACATTTAACACGACCCTGACGTACCTCTCTTGCCTCCTCCACATCCATATACCTACGCATACATGCACATCGGTTGAGAGTACTCTTAATTTGGCCCATTTTTAATACATCGCCAATTTGGTCGACACACTTTCGCCTATCGACATCCCTTTCCGACTTTTCCATTCACTTCTGCAGCATATATTTGCTTTGTCAGTCTTTCCACATTCATTCTCTCTACATGACCACACCGAAGCATTCCTTTCTTAATCCTGGTCACAACATCATCTTGCAAACCATACTCTTCTTTTATCACACAATTTCTCACCCTGTTACTCAGATTCAGCCCTAACATACTCCTTAGCGACCGCATTTCTACTGCATGCATTTTTTATTCTACTCTCGTGCTTCGTCTGCCACACCCAACTTTCACTACCATACATTAAAGTAGACACTAATACAGCATTGTGAATTGCCATATGTGCCTTTTTTGACACATTCTGACTTTTCGATATAGCGTGTAGAGCCCCATTTACTTTATGTCCTGTATTCACTCGTCGTTCAATATCATTATCATACTTCCCATCCCTGCTGAATACACATCCCAAATATATAAATTCGTCTACTTGCTCTACGATCTCCCATTCTTTTCTTATTTCACATATCGTTTTACTTACTTCTCTTTCAAAAACCATAATGTTCATCTGACATTCTTTTTCATTTTCATTTTCGTCTTGCATTCACTTTCATTCCGCTTTATTTTAATGACCTGTTCATTAATGTAACCATCATTTGCAACGACGACGCAAGTATGACTCGATCATCGGTGTACAAAAGGCAATTGACGGTTAACTCACCCATTCTTAACCCGCATTCTTAAATTTTCAAATTTTCCAAACAACTGTCCATAAATAGGTTGAACAGCCACGGGGAAGCTACACAGCCCTGTCTGACACATTTATAGATGCCAAACCAGTCCAAATAGGCGCCGTTGATCCCAAAACAAGCACTCGAGTCCCTATACAGAGACTTTAATGCCTGTATCAACCCAGCGCTCAACCTAAATGACTTCGGCGTTTGCCACAACACATCCCTGTCCACTCTGTCATAAGCCTTTTCATGAACGCACAAAACAGCCAAAAACTTCTCCGCGATCATGCGCATGGGAAATACCAGATCTATACACACCATTCCCTTTCTAAATCCCGCTTGCACGTCCCAAACTTTTCCATCAGTTTCCTTCATAACTCTTTCAATTAGTACCTTAGCATAAAGTTTTCCCACAATGCTAAGAAGGCTAATACCACGGTAGTTTATACCGTCCTGCTGCGACCTTTTTCCCTTATATTTTAGAACTATCACGGCTCTACACCAGTCTCCCGGTACCCGCTTTAGTTCCCAACATAATTTAAACAAGGTGTACAGCAGGCCTACCATCACTTACTCTCCAACCCTTAGCATCTCGAGTGATACTCTATCATATCTGGCTTACATACTTTCATGCTTTTCAATGCTTTCATTATTTCATCTATACTTATCGCCCTATCACTTTCATTTTCTTTCGGAATTTCTATTTCATTTATTTCACACGTCTCCTCACTCATAAATACACTTTCAAAATATTCCTTCCATCTCTTTAGACTCAACACTTCATCATTCAGAATACAGCCATTCTCGTCTCGTATCGCATTCAATCTAGGCTGTTTTGAATGTCCTCTAGTAGTTCTTACGAGTTTCCAGAACATTTTAATATTTGCCTGGAAGTTATCCGATATTCTTATATCATTCTTATCCGTTCTTTCTTGCTCTTTCTTTTCAACTAATTCTTTACTCTCTTATTAAAACTTTTTAACTCTGCCTTTTTCTTTCAATCTCATCATTCATACCGCCAGAATTACCAGCTTTAGTTGCTAGTAAATTTAGCCATGCTCTCTTCTTTCCTTCAACTTCCATACGTACCTCATCATCCCACCATAACGTATCATCTTTCCCTTCATTCGTTATCTTACTAACACCATACACTTCGGTAGCTGCATCCACTAAACCTTCCTTAACATTATGCCACACATTCTCCAAGTCTAACTTATTCACACGGAATTCATCCAAATCACTTATATATTCTCTCAGTCTATATTTGTAATTGTCTTTCACATCTTCATCTTATAACCTCTCTATTCTTAAACGCTGTAACGCAGTGGTAGACACAGATGTCCCATGCCGCCAACGTCTGAACAAACCCTTAATTCGGTGTAAGGCCAGGTAGTGGTTCGTCCTTACGTTGGACTCCCGGTAAACCCTTGTATTCACCACTGCGCTCTTCATTCTTTCATCCACCTCTTTTCATCACCTCTTTCCTACATATACATGTGAATGTATGTATGTTCGGATTCAATTTTCGTCTCGTGTATCTAGAGAACAAAGAGTGTAATTGACATGGGACCAGTTTCATATAACGTATAATTATGTAACTTATACCTCATTAAATTTTGAGCAAAATCGATCAAGTCGTTTTTGTGCCGAATGAAAAATTGTGTAAAATTTTGAAACATGTGATATTTTTTATTCTGGACCTTTCGGTCGCACCTAGACCGCTTTTTATTTTTTTATTGAAAGGTATTAACGACAAACAAAAATTTCATTTCATTTTGTTCGCTCCTCTCACATTAGTGAGGAGCAAAATCGGTCTCGGTCACGGTCTTGCGATTTTGCAAGACCAAGTCCAATACTAAATACGCAAGACCAAAACCAAGGCAACAAGTATTTGAGCAAGATCAAGAACAATACCGTACAAGCAAGATCGAGATTGGTATCGACCAAGACTGTCTTGGTCTTGGTCTTGGTCTTGTTTTGCTCATTACTATCTAACATACAGAAAATGGAATTTATTTTATAACAATCGTTGTCTCCGAGTTGCGCGATCTGCGTACCGTTGGTTATATTTGAAGTGGAATGTCGAGAACGAGTTCTAGACTTACAGACACGGCGCTTTAATGACCAATATACGTCACATTGGCAATGCTATTTGAATCATCATTGTTACATTGTCTTGCCACTTAAAAGGGCTACTTGCCATAGTTTCCACGCTTGGCAGGCGGGTTGGCTTTTTATTTTATGGCTTATTTGGTAGACGCTGATACCCATGCTCTGGTTTATTTTACTCTTTCACCTCTTACGATATCCACGGGACGATATGGGGTAGTGGATATTCTTACACCGCCACCGCACGGTTAATACCTTCACAACCTGGTTGATATAATATCTAATCTAATATACCTAATACTGAATTTTGTATTTCTATTATTATTTATCCTCCATATTGTTGCGTTAAATTGGATTGCTTTCTGATGCTGAGATAGACGTATCGATTTTAAAGGTCGGTGTGTGAAGCAATTTGTGTTCTGCTCTAATAGTTTTAAAGTTGATTTTTATTTTAGTACGTTACGGTTTCGCCGAATGGCTATTCTTAGTTTAAGAGCAAGCTAGTAAATAACAAGCCTTTTTGTCTTCAGTCCCATGACCTGTCATGGATATAATTCATTACAAAACTGGAACTAAAGTAGTACCGTGGGATCTGCTGCCATCACTTCTAACTATTCCAAAAGACTTTTAAACCGATGAAGCATTTGTAGTGACAACATCCCTGTTGTTGAGACGGCGCATCCGTATTTTGATCCGTAATCGATGTTAAATGTAGATGTCTATGGGCCACATCATCCATATACCATCTAGTGGACTGTGTACTCGTGGGTCGCCCTTGCTGCTTAAAAAAGTCAAATAATCACGTACCACCAGCAAGCAGTGGTAAGTTAAAGTCAGGTGGACTGTTTTCTTTACTATTGTGACCAAAATAGTACTTTTATGGGTTCATATCAGTAAAAAGCCTAAAGGCAGTGTCAGACATATATGCGTGTTACTAGATTATTCTGCGCAGTAAATAAATTCTTGTGATATTACCAAAAATAATGCTTATGTGAAATCCGCTAAGAAAACTTATTTATAAAACTGTAACCAAGTTAGCGCCGCGCCGGGATACAGTACACATATTAAGCTTTGTGTAGTTTTTTCTCTAAATGTAAAATAAAGTAGAATTTTAAAAGTAAAGAATTCAGTGTTAAATAAAATATAAGTGTGGTGGGTGGTAGGACTCTACGTAGCTACCGCCCTCCCACCTATTTCTACCACCAAACAGCAGTGCTCACATGGGTATTCTGGTCTGAACATTAAAGGGCACCAGTATGATAAGATAATTAGTGAGTCCTCAGAAGTGACAACGCATATGTAGCCTTATTTGTTTGAGGTCTAGTTGACTGTAAGTTCATTTTTCATTTCACTTTCATAAAAAAAGTTGTAACATAGTCGCAAAAGTGAAAATTATTTATTTACACTTTTGTGTGCGTGCCACATAAGTATTGTTTTCACGTACGTTTCTGTAGGGCGAGAGTTCACGCGTTTACGAGCTTACGAGAGCTATAAAACAGCTGAAGTATTAAAATATTGATTTTTTTTTGCTATCGTTTACAAGTTTATAAAATGAATATACAATATCTTCAGCCAGCAAGATTTTGTAGTTGAACCGTCGGTGAAATTTTAGCGGAATAAAAAACAAGTACGGCGTTACGCTAACGCGTCTGGGTTTTATGGAGTTGATATTCGAGCGAGGAAAGTTTTTTCTTCCTATTTTCTTCATGATTTTGTGTTTAATGTATAGTTGATCTTTGGACACAATAAGACAGGCGTATTTTTATTTAAAAAATTACTTGTTCCACATTCACTACACAGTCCACCTGATGGTAAGTGGATACTGTAGTGCGGAGAACCGAGGACTCTTTTTACTGGAAATAAGGCATTCCATCTTATTCCTCGGGGGTGACAAGTGACAACACATCAACATTTTTATTCTTAATTGAGAATAAATGTAAATGTCTATGGGCCACTGCATCTTTGTTAGTCACTCTTATTCTATTAAAAAAACTTACCATATAAAACGCACCAACATTAAGCTGATATTTTGTGCTGCTTTTCTGTGAGAGCATGGTTCGTCCCCGATCGAGCCAGCCTATTCGAGCTACCTATAATAAGGCTGTAGCGTTGCTTTCGGCTCTACACTATGTTCTGTTTGTAAGAAGTATGTATGATTACAGCTGACAGATATAGAATATATATTTTTTTAAATAAGAGTGACAAACAAGCACACAGTCCACCTGATGGTAAGTGGATGCTGTGGCCCATAGACATCTACATTTAACCACGATTACAAATCAAAATGGAGATGCGTTGTCACCCCTGAGGACAACGGTATGCCTCGTTTCCAGCAAAAAAGTGTCTCCGGATCTTTACACTCACCAAATGAAACACAGCAGTATTAAGCTGCTATTTTACGTTGGTATTCTGTGAGAGCGTTGTCCTTCCCCGGTCGAGCCGACCCATTCGTGCTACAACCATAATATAGCTGCAGCGTGGCTCTGCAACGTACAAGAGTAACCAAAGTAACAAATATAAATAGAATGGCCTGTTTTCTGCAGTAAGGTATCTATTGATATAAATCGATACTTCATATACATGCACCATCCATTCCTTACAGGCTATAAAATGCCACTGTGGAGAGTAGGCCTCCCACATAGATTGGCTCATTAGGGGCCTTTGCCATAGTTACCACGTTTGGCAGGCGGATTGGCTACCGCCATTTTTTTATAATTTGAAGTTGTTATCAGGAAGATGCTGCTGCCAGTATCCTGTATTAATTTGCCCCTGTCGCCGCGGTAGCGGATATTCTGAGACCGCAGTTACACGGTTAGATACTGGGTATGTCTGAAACCATACCTGTGGAGCCCATCTCTGCAACTTACCGCTAACTTCAAATGCAAAGCGCTCAGAAGTTCACGTATTATGACGATTATATGAACTAAATTATATGACGGTTTAAAGAAAAATTCGAATGAACCGATTTTGATGCAGTTTGCGGCCATTGGTGTCGTTTTTATGAGGTTAAGACCTGATGAAATTTTGGAATCAACCGTAACGTTGGTTTAAGTTATCTCAAAAAAATTTTTTTGGTTTCTAATATTTGTGGTTTATCAAAATTCGAATACCGAGCCGAATTGATTTAAATTTACATAAAATCTAATGGCGATAGAACTCCTCTAGAACTCACATACATACATACATATAAAGGGACATCCTCGTAGGATTAGTCAGAATAGTTTCCTAGGACGTCAAAACATTAAGATCTGATGAGAACTCGATTTTCGAAAACCGGGGTGAAACAAGTAACTTCCCGATTTATTGAAGGTAATTTTATTTTCATAGCGGGAAATTAAAAGCCATACGTATGCTTTTAAAACAAATCTAAGTAGAAATTTTTATTGAAGAGTCGTGGTAGGTTAGAGGCTTAACGTTCCCTGTAAAATTCACAGTACGCGAGTTGTTTGGGTTCGATCTCCGCTGGCGTCAATGAGATTGTTAATTGCAATTTTAACTACTGATTTATCACATGTTTGACAGTGAAGGAAGACGACTTGAGGAAACTCTAAAGAAATAATCTAAGGCATAAAGAGTAAAATAAAAATATATCGAAAACATACGTATAACAGGAAGCCTGTACCCAACAGGACGTATATAGTCTGTGACTTTAACTAACTTAATTTAAAAAAATATTTGGCTCTTGACCAATAATCTGTTATTATATCGAAGACAATCGAAGAAGACAGTTTGGCGGCTAAGTAGCGTTGGTTAGAAATAAAAGAAAAGCGTACACTTTCATGATATTATAATTATGGGTATTTGAATTCTCTGACAGTGTTTGAAAGTTGTCACGGTCAAGATTTGAAATTTTAACATGAACATGAAGTTTTATAACTAAGCGAATTATGTGTTTCAATGCTTACCTTACAACCCTCACAGGTAAAGGCGCCAAAGTGGAAGCCCGCCGCTGGTTCACCGCACACTTTGCACTTTTGGTTCATCTGAAAAAAAAAACATATCTATTAGTTTTGTTCCTTACGCTCGAGTAAAATAAAAAAAAAACTGGTTGTTTTAATGTGAAAAAAAAAACCAGAGGCTTACAACTTATTATTGAATAATGCTCTCTAATGAAAATTATCGCGTTCATTTCACTTATTTTAAATATACCACATTATTATTGATTTTTTGTTTGGTTGTACAAATAACAAAAAAATTATAGTTTATAGTATATAGTCTAGAAAACCGTTTTTTCTGAATAAATAAATATTACAATAATAACTGCTATTTTACTGCATTTATGCACCTATACTGAGTATTAAACTACACTAATGTGTGCACTAAACTACAAGAGCAGTGTAGTGTAAAATTAAAACAAAAACAGTTATAAACAAATCTAATGCTCAAAAAGTATACAAAATCACTTCACAGGTTAGAACGATGAAAGAAGTCTTGAATTCTATAACTGAGAGATTTAAAATATTTCATTCGCCAATTTTACTTTTAAAATATTGAAATTTTTATCATGGAAGACTGAAAACATGATTTATAAATAAAAAAAAAATATTACCTAACAATGTAGCGATGGTAAGTAAACGTATACTCAATACGGTTGCTCTTATCGGTCGACATAAATGAGTACGTAACTGAAAATCGCCACAGAAACCCAATTTAGTGTTAATACGCCGTGACCGAGATCGGCCATTTTCCAATCAGTCATTTAGTTGTTAATTTCGAGGACCACGGCGCATGTTATTGGTAGAGGTTGCGATAACTTGTGTGTCGATACATGATTAAAAAAATAGTTCATTCTCGTTTTAAAATAGTGCTGAGTTTAATAGAAACAATTCGAAATTTGAAAATTACGGAGTTTTTTTTCCCATCCCTAATTAAACATATTTAAAAAGTAATTTGACAGCCAGTATACGTTCCAGGCACACGCTTTCTTCTAAGAGGGTTTTTCAGCACGGAAGAGCCTACCATGTTATCGGACTTCACGTGGCTTTGAAATATTTTTCTGTCGCATTACTATTTAGAACGTTCGTATGCGTAGAGAGATGATGAAGAGATATAATAACTTCTATCTATAACCGGAGAGCACGCCTTCACGCGTTAAATCAGCACTTGCAATTACAGAGAATCGAACTTGGTTTGTTTACGTACCAGTTTAAATCAAACACACTCCTCTGAGGCTACCTATTTTTGGAATGTTACTTCAAAACTTACTAATCACTAGGATTTTCTTCTGTATCGTGGCGGTAGTTTAAAAATACAAATTGATCCTTAATGAGAGAATGATATAGGTGTTATCATCCGCATTAACTACCCATGAGGAGAAGAAGAATAACAAATAGGACCATATCTGTGTCCTATTTGTTATTCTTATTGTAGAAAAATAAAAATAGAAATTTATAGATTATATTTTGTAAGAATTATAACATACAGTGGTAATAAGCCTCTAAAATATTTGTAACAGCTACCGGATTGTCACTATTAAGGATTAAATATAACGCTGTAAGTTTACTTTTAACAACATAATTTGTTATGATGCGTTTAATACCGAATGCAATTAACAATAAATTGTGAAATTATTATACGGCATATGAATACATTATATTGCCACTGATTAAGGAACTTCTGTTTCGAGGTAATAAAAATGGTTTAATTTTAGTTTAGAGTACCTACGTTATTTATATTTTTCTAAAGAATGTGTTAAGTTAATTACACATATAATTTTATAATTACCAGTAATATAAACAGGCTAGTTGGACGATAAAATCCAGTGCGAGGCTAGATTTGAAATTTTTATTGGTTGTATTTTAGAGTTATATAATTAATTGAGGTATTAAACCTTTTGCAATAGAACATTATATATTTTTATTCGGAATAGATTACAATTTACAGTTATTAAAAGTCTTTATGCTTTTATCACTGAAGAGTTTTTTACACTAACTTATATTTTTACAGTAACATATACCTGACGAGAAACACCAACGTTCCGGGAAGTCTGCAGTTTGTGATCATATCCCAGACGGCCCCCGCCATTATACCATATTTGATAGATCACAAATCATTGATTCTTACCAAAGATGTTACGTGACTATATTGAAATTTAAAAAAAACAACCTAATTTCAATAGAGAAGGAGGCTGGGTACTGGTACCTGCTTGGGATCCTGTAATTATTAAAATTAAAACTAAACCTAAGCATACCTCCGCAATACTTCAAGGCACAATAAGTTAATTCTGCGTAGACCATGACCTCACTCACCTCAGTACCCCGTGACCATGCTGCAAGCACCCGAAATTTTATGAATTAAAAACAAGTAGAATTAAACGCGATAGAATCCGTATGAGTAAGTAGTTTATTCAAATAAATTAAACTATTTTTTTGCGTTTTTGCACAAATATTGGCTCCAACTGGGAGCCAACAATTTTGCAAGCAACAATATGGCTTCGCGAGTTGCAGTCAGTGCACGGGCAGCAACTGGGTGGTAGGACTCCTACTCTTTTCACAGCGTCCATAATTGTGTTTCTGTCTGAAGTGTGTAGAGACCCAATAATTACCAGTATAATTACTAGCTGTGAGGCATTCCATGTTATTCCTCAGATGCAACAACGTATCCGTAGCCTTTTTGGTTTGAAGTCAGTTGTAGACGTTAATAGGATGCAGTAGCAACCTACCATAGGCAGAACTGTTAGTTCGCTTGTCACTTCAATTAAAAAAAAACTATTTAATAGTCTATGGTTGCCAAACGTCAAATAGTTACAAAATCCGATTTAATTGCTGTATGTTTTATTTGTCTGTTTGCTTGATTATTCTCCATACGATGATACAGGTGGGCGCGATGACTCGCGTCGCTCCCAGCTACGATGTTCCAAGCCTTGGGGGAATAAATCGCCGAGATGAAACAGATTATGTTATAAAGGAAAATACGATAGGTCTCGGACTGTTAATTTATGTGTTAAAGACGAAGGAAAATGCTAATTTATTTAGTGCTAAGTTGTGTTTCGACCTCTTCTACTAATAGTTTAGCTTGTCTGTGTTTATGAGTTGTAATTTTTAATCGCAAAGACTTTTAGAGTAAAGATATGTTTTCTATTTTTTTTATCAGAGTTTGTCATACGGGTTTTGCCATGATGAATTAGCAGGTGGGTTGGTGATTTAACAATATATTGTTTTAATTACACACCAAACGGCAGCGAATAATTTGGCATTCATAATAATGTCATCCAGATTGAATTTCGTTTACAGCGGCCTTTGTCTCAACGTATGCGCAAGCAGAGGTGTACCCGACGCCTCGACTGTCTCGTTGGTCTAGTGGTTGTAGTAGTGCGACTGTTGATCATGAGGTCTTAGGTTCGAATCCCAGGTTGGGCCAAATATACATATGTTGAGTTTTTCCATCAAGAAATTCTCAGTAGCTGCCCGGAGTCAAGAAGTTGGCGGTATCTCATTTCCCGTGCCTCGGAAAGCACGTAAAGCCGTTGGTCCTGCGTCTGATCTCTCTCTGGTCGTATCGGTTTACCGTCCCTCCGGATTATGAGGGTGAGGGAATAGAGAGTGCAAGATCAGTTATTGAATTTTTCAGTCACGAAATGATCAGTAACGAAGTCTATCTAGTCGTGTTGACGTCCCATCTGTCGTAGTCTGTATTGCGAAATATAACTTAGTATAATGCAAATGACATCCTTAATTGACGCCTTAATATACTGGCGTGTCGCTGCCATATTGTGTCAAATATCCCGCCATATTTAATACAATTTTGAAACAGCCAAGCACTAAATCATCGTCATTAGTATCGCCACCGGATGAATCATATGCATCTTATTTCTCGCAACTTGGGCACTATAATCCTGTCTTGCGCCGATGGCTAGTATCCGTTGAGGCGGGCCGCCGTGACCGAATTTGGTTTGGAGGACATTGCCCTCTATTCTCTCAGTCTTATAGTGCAATGGGACGGTAACTGATTCGACTGAAGAGAGGTCAGGTACAGGACCAACGTCTTTACGTCCTTTCCGAGGCTCGGGGGTGAAATACTACCAACCTCCTGGGTACATACATATATATATATGGTACTACCATAGAATACTATAATACACAATAGAATGACTGTCAACCTTATTTTGTACGAGGTAAGGCATCGCCGGGAGCACACATACAAGCAATTACGTCGTATTATCAGTTAA
>DWHP01001065.1:0-17061 GCA_018247895.1 Parnassius honrathi
CGGTTCTTCGAGCTATATGGCCGGCCCATTGCCACTTCAGCTTACTAATCCGTTAGGCTATGTCGGTCACTCTGGTTTTACTGCGGATATCCTCATTTCTGAGTCTATCACGCAGAGAAACTCCGAGCATTGCCCTCTCCATAGCCCGCTGAGCGACCTTGAGCGTCCTCATACGGCCAGCAATGAAAGACCACGTCTCGGATCCGTAAGTCATCACTGGCAACACGCACTGGTTGCACAATCTAGTTTTCAGAGTTTGAGGTATACCTTTAAAAATGTAGCTCTACATTAAACACATAAAGTTAATTTTTAGTTTACGACTATTTACGGCCATTATCAAAAACATTTTTAAACTAAAACGCAACTAAACCTTTACAAATTGGCGCGAAAGTAAAGCGTTCATTTAAAGAGTACTTCAACTTTTATGCGTAAAACATACTACAAATAGTTTATCTATCAGTTATAGAGTTCGATTTACTCTTCTAAGTGCACAGCAATGTAAATGACAGAGATTCTTGAGTATTTGTAGTCCTTTACACATCATGTATAACCTGCTCATCTCGAAACCAGTTTTACGAACGCAATGGCTTCATTAAGCTTTCCTCAATGATATACGGGCGTGAATACGATTCCGAGTGGTTCTTTTAAAAAGATTAAGTGCGAATCAAAGAGCGATCTTAATAGATTTTACACTACTTTACTTCGTAGTAGTGCATCGTATTTGCTTTAAAACTGTGCTTACTCTGTTAGAATTTAAAGCCGTTTCGGATATTCTTAAATAGTAAATGTAATAACCTTCCATGGTTAAGGTTGTAAGTTTGAATTAAAAACTTCTATTATAACAGGGTTGCTATTAAAAAGGTTATGTTCATTTCATGTTTAACACACGTAGGATTGTTCCAGAAGACATAGAAATTTTTAAAGCGAAAACTTCAATGGATGACTCAAACACTACCTATCGATCTTTAAACAATTACACAACATTTTTTTGGATTTTTAGATTTTCAGCTGCCTCATTATGATGCCTGAATAGTCTATATAAGAAGATGTTTTATTAAATATTTTATTTGTTTGTCTCTATGCTTCTGTGTAAACAATTGTACGAAAGTTACGAGCCAATACCGTCATGGGCGCAAATATATTAACAAAGTAAATAGGTCTGTAAGTTGACCTTGAATAGTACTTATGTATCTATAATGGAATCATTATGCTTTCGCATTGTTAAAACTACTTTCATAGTTGCTTTTTTTACTTATTAAACCATTTCTAAAGTTATGTTTTTGTTTGGTTCTAATAGCATAAAGCATCCTTAAACTTTTTTGTTTGCGAACAAATAGCACTAGCACAGAAACAAACCAATATTAATAAAAATACAATACAATATATTCAAGCACGTGGATCAAAATAAAACGATCCATAATCAGACAGGTTACGCGCTGCAACGCGTGCCAACTATAACTGGTTGTTTGTTATGCCTATCACTTTATATTAAGCAGTTTTCCAACTAAGCAAGTACACAGTATTACTGGTATTATTTTATGAACCGTGTTGCAAAATGACACAGTGCCTCCGAACGCGTCGTGTTTGAATGCGTGATAAGGACACAAGAACATTTACACATATGTGTGAAACGGATTTGTATTAGTGTGAAGTTGTTTTTAACGGGCTGCATGTAGGTTACGACTTTGTAAATTTTATGAGAAAAAAAAAACATGGTAATTTTGGCGGGACATTTTTATAATTAGTGATCGAGTAGTCAACTTTTATTACAGAGTTATATGTACAATTTCGTGACCATTTTACATGATATAGGTATATGAGTTATTTAAAAACCAATTATAAGCCAACTTCAATTATTTTCGATGCGGTTTAAGTTTATACTGAACAGCTGTGAAAGTTTAAAGTTAAAAAAGATTTTTGGCATTTACATGAACTCCGAAGGATTGCTTAGAACTCGATACCGAAAAATCCGGTTAAGCCTAGGTTTACTAATTTGGGCATTGCCAGTAAAATATTTTTGTATATAAGTATATATAATACAGGTGTATATAATTCATCTGTCCGTGTGTATGTGACCTAACTCCTAAAAGGCTGTGTGTGTGACTAAGTTGATTCGAGAATGGTTTAGACTCACTACAGGACCTGTTGGCGCTGTTGTGGAGATCCAGAAATCACCCGTGCGAAGCCGGCGCGGATTACTAATGTATTATAAAATATTCGGACATTAATCAAAATGCATAAACCCAATATATCGAAAACCCGATATTAAAAAAAAATATCAACAGTTTTAGTTTGAACTGATCAGTTGTGTGGCGACCATAAGGCTAGGATTATTATTTCTTCTGGTATTACCGTGAGTACATACCGTGAATAAATCGAATACACATACTGAAGTGTACTCATACTTATGTTATAATGATGACGATGATGATTATATTGATGATGAAACAGTTTTACTATTCTCTAACCATAAGTATTAGACGTAAGTATAATTTATTTTAAAGAAGGCGATATAGCGCGTAAACAATAAGGAGTTTTGGTATTTTGCCAACGGACACTTACTGTTTAAAAGGATCATTATTCTATTATTAAAGAATCAAAGGTCCGATTCGAAATTTCTAGAAGTAATTTTACTAATACTTTGTAAATATTTACATAAAAACAACATTAGTATGAATCGTCTGGTACTACAAACTTCAATTCGCCTGCCAAGGGTTAACCTTCGCCTGAATGGGAGAGGACCAAATCCAGCAGTAGACTTTAACGGGCTGAATACCAATAATAAGATGGTTGTATTAACTATATCCACGTTGAAGTTAAAGTTACAGCCTATGTACGTCCCACGGCTGGGCACAGGCCTCCTCTTATTTCTGAGAGGGTTTTAGGGCAAGGAAGTATCCGCCGCGCTGCCCCAATGCGTGTTGGCGAACTTAACATGTCTTCGAATTTTTTTTAAATTTCTTACACATGCAGGTTTCCTCACGATGTTTCCCTTCATCGCCCTGCACGTAGTAAATCAGCACTTAAAATTGCAATTAACAATTTTATTGATGCCGAATCCGGGTTGCTTGCGTACTATGAAGTTTCCAGCGAGCGCTAACCATCTCTCTACCACGTACTCGTTGCGAAATCCCAACGATCAGCGAGAACAAGCAGTGTCGAAGGTACGAAACATCCGCTTGAAATGTTTATCAGTACAAAACTTTAAAAAAACTTTTGTACTACCTGTGTGTTGCTGGTGATGATATCCTTTACTTCTGACCGTAGGAAGAAACCTTCAGCATATAGATTACGACAAATACTCTATGATATACAAGAGACTCTTCATTTAACGCTGGTCTGCTTACGGGCTGATGATGAAGGTTTCTTTAATGTTGCTGTTTATTCACGCTAAGTTTCATGAAATCAGTATCAAGAACCAGTAACTTACCTATATCTTATAACTATGCAGTAAGTATAATAAGTCTATGCTTGTAACATAGTCCACTAGGGTTACATTAAAACGTAGATTTTGACCAATTAATACGCCCAAAGCTCGTTTGTCTCCTTAGTAACCTTAAAATCTATATATCAAACACGATATATTTATTGTATTTACTACAACAAATCGCGTGTTTGAAATTGAGCGGGAAGGCAACATAATGCCATCAATTGCATGACAAAGTGCGCCTAATATATATCTGGCCGTTAGGTTGCTGGAATGAATCGGTAATTGGATCTTTTAATGATCGTCCTATTCTCGTTACGATATTTTCGTAGCAACTATATTATTTTTAAAGGAGTTGTTAATGACCATAGGATTAAAATACTTTTCATAGAAGAAACGGCGACAAACGAGTACACAGTCCACCTTGTGGTTAGTGTTAAAAACTATTATATATTTATTTCAAATAATGCGGATTTTAAATGCGTACTAAAATATTGCATATACTAAATAATAAAAACTTGTTTTTTAAAGGATGGGGTGACGAAAGAGCACACAGTACACCTGATGGTAAGTGTTTGCTGTGGCCCATATACTATCTCTCTTCTATCTATATCTATCTTCGATTACGAATCTAAATGCATTGTCACCGTAAAAGTTCTCCAGTTCTCTACAAACACCATACGAAACCCAGCCAAGTTAAGCTACTATTTCACGATGATATTCTGTGAGAGCGTGGTCCTTCCCCGGTTGAGCCGACTCATTCGTGCTAGAATTACACTTCTAATTTAACTGCAGCATTACTCTACCACTATAGGTATAATTATAAAATAAATAGTAGTAAGATTGCAAAATTAATACGGAGTACCTATACTTACACAATCATAGCATATTATAGTAAACAAATAATAGGTATTTTAAATTATGTCTGATTAGATGGCGGTAATGTCATCTCGTTTATGCCAGACCAGATATAAACGTAAAAGAAAGAAAGAAATAAGAAATACGTTTATTTGGCACATACATTGTACCAAAGAAAAATAAATCAAGTAAAACAGATTTTTTTAAACATGTGCCACACATCTCTACATCTGAAATTACCGAGACAGTTATAGCTAAGTTTTCAAGGAAATTCTCCATACAACGGGGGGTATCATGTCCAAAAGTGGGGCTGTACATGTTGAAAACGGAGAACTAAACTTAAACCAATTAACATTTCATCCAGAGCATTTTGTCACACATTAATCCTATGCGAGCCTAAATATACACAACCCCATATTGTCCCATGGATACCGTAAGAGGTGACGGAGTTAAACATGCTAGGAGATGAGCGGTTCGTGGACACCTACATCTGCCATCGAATAAGAATCAAAATGCAGGTGTTAAGATTCTCACCATACAAAACACAGCAGCTTTATTTGCTTTTTACGCCAGTACACAACACTAATGTTATTGGTAACGTTATGACGGACATAACGGATTAGATTAGTAAAAATAATTTTCTTATTTGTTACTGGCAAAAGTATAACTGTACGCGGCCAGTATCATTGAAAAAAAAACACATTGTTTTCACACAACTCTCGTCGAACACGTTGCTTCTATATATGCGCTATTTATTACAGATTTAATATATAGATTTAATACATTTATTTCATAAACATTAAACTAAAGCATGAATGCACAAATACAATTGATTAATAAAAACAAAATGGACTTTAGATTTGCAAAAATAAAAATAGTTATATTTTGAAATGCAAGAGATGTTCATTTACGATATAAAAAATTATATTTAGACGTCTCTATTGATGTGACAACAGACGTAAAATACCTAGACCAGCTTCAAAGGTGTAAAACATCTGCGATTAGTAATATTTTGATACCAAGTGAATCCTTACGATGGGAGTAGTGGCGTAGCAATGGATACTGCTACGCGCCACCCTGGCCGCTAGAGCCAAATATGCTAACCTGTTTTAGAAGTATCTAAAAAGATTCAAAAAATTTATACTTATTCCTGTGGAAATTGCATGTGTATGTTTCCATTCGTAATATTTTAATCAAAATATTTTTACTGCCATCGTTGAAAAAGGGTTCATGCTGCCCCCCTCCCTCCCCTTCTTCCGAAGCTTAGCTAAAAGTAATTTTTGGAGACATTTAATTTTTTTAACTTCATATATTGTAGATTATATTGATGATTAGGATCACCTCCGGTTTCATTGGGAGTGCACTGGTTTCCCCATTATAATTAACTAAACGATTACCTTACAAAAAAAGATACAGATGTACTTAATTTTCCTTAGACTTTCTTAACTCGTTATATTGAAGAAGGATAAATTGTATTTCTTATAGCTTCTCACAGGGGCTACCGCAGTAGGGAGCTTGTTAAACCGAAGGCATAGCTTTCTTAACTGTCAAAAGTGCCAATTTTCGATTTTTTAACTTTAAATTTGGATGGATGTAAATGTATACTAATTGGTGAAAGTTAAGCACTCCTTTATAGATCATTAGCCTATTTGTTATTCTATGTTATACACTGTAAGTAGAAATTATCCGATTATAAGAATTTTTAATTTATTTTAAAGATTTCAGCTGTGGTGGCACAGAGGCTGAGCACCGTCCATAAATTTTAAACGTGCGAGCAACCCTGGTACGATCACAGGCGGCACCAAAAAAATTATTAATTGCAAATTTAAGTGGTGATTTAGCACGTGCTCGACGATGGAGCAAAAACATTATAGTGAAAATTGAAGAATAAAGTATTTCGAGGACATGCGAAATCCACCAACGCTCCGTAGCAGCGCGGCGGACTTGCTCTAAATCCCTCTTCGAATCGAAATGAGAGAAGGCCTGTTGCTCATGCGTGGGACGTATATGGCCTGTAACTTTTACTATATCTTTTGCTTAGTATCAGATGTAATAGGGAGTAAAATTTATTTCTTTATAGAAATTTATATAACCACACGATAAAGATGAAATATTGTCTAATTCATGACATTAATGTAGCAATGGGAACTATTTTATTATATTAGTGGTCAATGAATTACAAAGGTAAACTGATATCAATGAATCAGTACACAATTGCAATTAAAATTTTTCTTTGGTGTATGTTATTAGTTATAAAGGTTTGCCTTTTTAATGTCTGTTTATCTTTATTTCTTTCTTTAGGGCTTTCACCTCAAACGGATTTGTTAGCTCCATCATAGGTTACCTTTACCTCAGTGACATTTCATTAAAAAAATATAAAAAAATAAGTATAGAAATTTAACCTAGTATCCTATATTGGTCCTGCTGATAATACCGGTACTTTACAGCGTCAAAGTGTTGCTGAACTAATGTCGAAAAATATTCCAAAACATTTTTATTTCTACTTGTACAAGTAATTTATAAATGTATCATTTAAGGTGTAAAATATTTATTAATAATTTTTACCCACGTTTGATGTGAAGTGGACAATAGGAACACAACTAAGAATGAAAAAGTGTGATAAATAAATAGACTTTAAAATTCTTACACTTAAAAATATGAGTGAATTTTCCATAGTAAAGGAAACATATCGTTTTAGTATAACTAAAGGAGTCTTTTTTAACAGAGTGATAAATATTGCTATAGACATTAGATACATAAATTATTATTAATACTTAGTTCGAAAACTGACGTAAGTTGAAGTTCCACAGGCCAGGCTTATTCATAAATATTAATAGATTTTTCTTTTTGAAAATCTTAAGTTTCTGATAAAATTAGTTCTTTAAACTAAGAAAATAATTAAGAAATAATTTTGGTAATCAAAAAATACATCAAGCCATAGAGATGAAACTAAGTTATTTTACAGAAAATCAAATAATATTTATATGACACGAAATACGTACAACCACATAACATCGCCAAGTTCGACTTTTTTTTCTTATAATTATTTTAAAAAACTATGTTATATAATAAGTTCTTACTGATGCTGATCGCTTACTTACTGATAAAATCGTTATTTATTTTTAGATATATAATTTCTAAACCTATATGTACACCAATATGGCGGTTGCGCCCGCGCACTTTGTAGGCTTCGAAAAAAGAGCACAGAATCAAGATGGCCGACTTTCTCGCCAGTGCCTAGTGACGCTGACGTCACTGGACGACGTGTCCTTGTGCCTAGTCTAGTCCATTTTTTATCAGAAATACAATTATTTGTTATGACAGTGTTTTTTTATACATTTTAGCAGTAAACCGTTTACAAACGCAAAGTTTTATCTATATACGTGTGAACAGTGACATTTTAACGTGTTTATCGGATTATTAATAAATAAACAATATTTTTAACCAAACAGGGTATTTAAAGTTCTTCAGTTTAAGAATAAAAATAAACGATCCAAAAAGTTTAAACATAATTAAAACAGAAATATTAACATAAAATAGAGATAGAAACTTAAACAATATAAAAACCAAAAATAAAACGTACTTACCAAATAAAATCGATAAAACACCGGAGTGTCCAAACAAAAATTCTAAATAAAGATTAATATAAATCACAACACGTCACAAGTCACTACAGTCTTTTGTTGCATAAAAAGAAAAAAATCTTGATTTCATTGGATTTAAATAATTTATGCCATGGTCTGTTTCTGAAAAAAATATTATGGCAAAATAATACTGCGCTCGCCGTTCAGTTTGAAACAAAACGCCCGAAAATCTAAGAAATATAGATAAAAGCTCAATTAGAAAAATTGAATACGAAATTCAAGAATTCGAATTGGAGTCCGACTAGACCGAGCCGACACGTGCTCCGATTCAAAAATTGCGACGTACTGTCGTTAATAAAGCTGCAGGAAGAACTCCTTTTCCTAGCGGTGTAGACATAAATACTCAAAAAATCCCCAACGAGCGTTTTGAGCCAAAAAATCTAACCTAACCTAACCCTGTCGGGCGGGCGACTGGCGGGCGCGTAGGGGCCGCATTGCCAAATATTTTTTTTGCATCTCGGCCGAATTATGCACTTGTATGCGACTTACGTCGTCCCTTCATTGTAGTAGTGCGACATGTACCGATTGGGCATTTTTATGTCTTCTCCGTGTGTGTGTCACTCACACACTTAGAGTTTTTATCTGTGTGCGTCTGCAGCCCTTTGGCGTGAAGTTTCTTTAAAAATTCGGCGTGTTATGTAAACATCTGAATTTTTTTTGATACTAAAATATTTAGGTGTTGCCCTGAGGGGTCGACGGCCGTGTTTTTCGGGAACTCTGACTAATTTTGCTAAAAGGATTCGTTTTGACGTGCCCACTTCGGTAACAGAAGCCTGTGTTTGGTTTAGGAACGTTGTTTGACGTTTTCGGCGCGAACGCATTTAAAAATGTACGGCAAATGTTTTTGGATTTGGACATTTTATATTTGTTTTAAAACTTCCTGTTCGTATCGATTTATGCAAAATAAGTACTACATTATTTTTATACTGATCTATTAATTTTTATACTGCCATTTTATTAACTATTTGAATAATTTTCTTTTAGGAAGGAGACGTCATATGGAAATCAATAACGTCCGCTTCAGCACCATCTTCTGCATATCAATGCAACTGAATCGGTATATGAACTATACTATGAACATATTGCATTATCAACCATAAACTGAATTTCAATACACATAACGAAAGGACCATACCGATTCAGTAACAACATTTTAAGTTGTCGTCATATTTTATTACTTCAAACACTATAAGATAAGACAATTAAGAAAAATGCACCAGTGTATAAAACACTTTGTTTGAAATATGAAGAGGAACGTTAACAATTTCACCATTTATTACGGAGTATCTCAAGAAGTTCGATCGCACGAGTGCCATATTTCAAAAATAAAGTACGGAAACAGACGAGAGAAAATGAAATGTCCTTTGCCTTTTTGCTTTGATATTGTGATATCCATATTTCCTTCCTATTCATATCGAGAACTATATTGTTTTATAGTTTTAATAACATTGTATAATTCATAGAAATTAAAATTCGAATAGCACGAACAATTTTGTATTTTCATGAAATTATGAAATTCTTAGCAAACATAAGATTAACGAAAAACATAATATGTACATGTAAATACAATTAATAAATACATATGTTACATGTATTTAATCAACGAAAATATAAATATAAGCGGTGATTCACTTGACGATCAATGCTCCGAGTATCTATGCTTGTTAGCAAGTCATCAAATGCTCCCTGTTATCTCGCATACAACCAGGGACCGGGCTCGCCTGGACCACATCTTCGTTAGGGGTTGTTGGTATAGTGTGCCACACGATTATGATATTGGTTTACTTGGTACTACTAAATATGATAAATTGGGAATTCGTCATTTAAGCATATCTGTCAACATTTTAACCGTTCGTGTAGGTTTTTTTAGAATATTTGAAATCGAAAATAATATATTTATATACATTTGAGTTAAACAAAACAAATTCATCATCGTCATTACACCCTTTCACAAGTCTACTTCTGAACATAGATTCCAAAGGAATGCCTCAAAGCTCGGTCCTGAGCCATCTGCATCTCTCAAATTCCTGTATTTTTTTGTAGAATAAGGATGACAAACGAACACACAGTCCAGTGATGGTAAGTGGATGCTGTGGCTCATAGATATCTACATTTGTCCTCGATTAAGAAACAACCAGTCACCCCTGAGTCTTAAGACGCGACTACCTCGTTTCCAGTAAACAAGGATCTCCGGATTTCTACACTCACCCTATGAAAACAACAGTATTAAGCTGCTATTTAACGTTGGTATTCTGTGAGAGCGTGGTCCTTCCCCGGTCGAGCCGACGCATTTGTGCTACAAGCATAATATAGCTGCGACGTGGGTCTACCACGTGTATTTAACTTGCTATTTATAAAATAATATTTTTGTTTTGTTTATTATCCGGTCAGTTTTCTTTCCATTAGAATATATACAACCCTTTTGCATTATAAGCTCTTTCTACACTTTAAAAAGCTTTAAAAGAAATAAAACGCGCTGAAAAATAAAACCTATTGAAGATTTAAAGCAATAATCCGGCAAAGGTCGCTGGGACTTCACAGGTGCCCTAAAAATAGTGCAAAATGATCCTTTTGAAGCTATTCAACGCGCCTGACCGGGGGCCACAGTAAGTTAGTGGGTTAGGACGAGATATACAGCCAGATTTAGTAATATTTTTGAAGTGATTTTAAAAATACACCGGAAAAAACCATTCTACATTTTCTTTTTGTATTCTATGTCATATTTTCCCTATTTTTAGAAAAAACGTCTTAAACTTGTTTTAAATATCATTGTTTACGGTTAATGTTCAATACATTAAGATTTAGCAGAATTTTGAATTAAATGTTATACTGTTTTAATATAAATGAAATAACGTTCCGGTGTAAGTTGTTTATTTTCTTTAAATTGGTGTAAGTGGGTAAAGACATTAATTAGTTGATCAAATTAAATAAATTGATCATTTAATCGAAAATTTCAATGATTAAAAACCACAGTTTGTTTATATGAATACGAAATTGCATCGCTTCAATTGCGTTTAACGATGATAACTAGATTCCGTTGAAACTAAAAGTCACCCTGTACAGTCAAAGAGTGCCACACACAAACACACAGGCATGCGTGTGCGCATTAGATCGATAGCGCAGGGTTGTCGGCCGCACGCCCTTGTTAGAAAAAGGACGAACCGTCATATAACTACAGAATTGTGGCCGAAGAGTTGATTATTTTTAAGCAGACTGGGCACTTTAATTTTTTGAAGGAGATAATGCCTATTTAGTTTAATTACACGTAATATATACAAAATCTTTATGTTATTCTGCTTGTGTTGACATAACATAGAATCATTAATTATCATTGTTCTCATTTTTTTATAAATAGAACTTCAGGTAAAGCATTGTCTTGTGATAAAACGTATGAATTTGGAATTTTTAATTATTTTTTTAGGAACCATATCAGTAAAAATAATTAGAAAAACGAGTCGGTTATAATAAATTTATTTTATTATCGTGCATATTGATATATGACTTTTAAAGTTATACTTGAGAATAACATAAAGAATCAATTTATAAGAACAAAATGACGTATCTACATGATTTTCCGAACTTATCTAAGCCGAGCGTTTTGTGCGACACTCACACATGCGCGTCTCGCGCCGACGCTGGTTCGTAGACACCTTTTGTTTTGGAACATTTGGGCTAAAGGAATATGCCTTTTTTGCAGCTTAACGTATTAATTTGAAATGATGAGATGTTATTTTGTTTATTTATGGCTGTATTAAGCAGTGATTTATTCACTATGTTATCATTTATTTTGACTAGGTACTCACAACGCGTGAACATTTTTATGAAATTTGCTTTATCATATAGTGAAACTGAAATAATAATAATAATAAGTGATATTTTGAGATCATGAAAAAAAATAAAGAAAATTTTAGACACAATGCGAGATATCCTGGAAAGTGTGTTAATATTTAAACGTGTTGTCGCCTCGTTAACCATTATGCTAAGCAGAATAACAAACATAATAGGAGACAAAGAAGTAATAAATGAAAAGAAAAAAAGTCAAATACTTAGAAAATAATATTATTATAAACGTAATTATTTTCTTTATATTAATTACGAATATCCACTACCAATATCGTTTCGAGGGTGCCGTAAGAAGCGACTGTGGGAAACAAACAACCCGCAAAGTCTTTCTAATAACAACTAGAGAATTTAACACCGTTTGCAACCCGCCTGTCGAGTGTGGCAACTATGGCAAATATCCCTACGAGGTACTTACTCTATGGGGCTGGCTTATGTTAAGCAGTGAATTTTGGACAAACCTTTTTCTGACGCCAAATATCAGTGATTGCAGTGCCATGTTCTGACCAGAATGTTATAGAAAGCCAGTATAATTATCAAGAGTGCCGACGCATCTGTAGCCTTCTTACTATAACTTGGCTGTACATTCGTTTGCCTCTTCAGTTTTATAAAAAAAACATGCTTTCTGAGCGAGATCCGAATCTTAGATATCTCGAACCGAGAACAGAAGGCATACAATTTTAAAATAACGCTTATCGCTTTAGCACTGAATTGGCTATGTGTATTTAGTATGCAAATAAGCAAGTCATTCGCAGCAACCTAAAAATTCGTCGGCTCGTTTAAGACATGCAAAATGCACGTCTAAAATACACTTGTGTATGTGTGCTACACACGTGTCCGCGTGGTGAGTTCAATCACTTCTGGCCTGAGGATTGCGCAGCAAAAGTTGGTTTTTCACAAGGATATTGATCCCGACACGAGTGACTTCAACTCACGCTTACATAGATCAAGGTTCTTAAAAGCTGTTTAGAGCGAAGTGCTCTGAGGCTTATCTATTGTGATCTTTATGAGTAAGTAGCGATCCGCCTCGGGTTCGCATGGATGATTTCTGGATCTCGACAACAACGCCATCTAGACGGTTTAATTGTAAATCTTAACTATCCATGGATCCACTCAAATAATAATAACCATTTTCGATTTTTTGCGAGACTTAAAGAAATTGTTTTATAAATAAATATATTTAGTTTCTGGACATCCTTGAACTTATTAATTTTATTGCCGTTATAATTAAGTAATGATACCAACTGCAAGTTATCATGATTTCGGCTCTGTTAATTAACAGCAGTCACCAAAGTTACGGTGATAGGCATAAGAGCTCGCAAATTCTAATCCCGTTGGGCATAAATGTAGGTGTCACCACTTTTTTTGAATGAACGTGACAAGCCAGCACAAAGTCCACCTGATGGTAAGTGGGTGCTTCGCCCATAGACATGTATATGTATCCACAATTAAGAGTCAAAATGCAGATGCGTTGTCACCCTTGAGAACTAAGGTGGAATGCCTCGTTTCCAGTGAATAGGAAAAATATTTTCGTTTCTGTACACTCGCCATTCGAAAATCAGCAGCATTAAGCTGCTATTCTACACTAGTGTTTTGTGAGAGCCGACCCATTTATGCTTCAACTACAATATAGCTGAAGCATGGCTACGTCAATTTCACGTAAATTTACTCTATTTTTTTTTCAACGTAAATTCACTCTATTACGCGTGAGCAAAAAAGTGAAGCATTTCTTTCTCAATCAGGATTATGCGGTGATTACGCTACTGGTCTTGGTCTTTTAATTTTGTTAACCTCACCAAATTTCTGTCACCCCCAACATATTTTGGAGACCCTTTTTAGTGGAAACTAGGCATTCCATCTTAGCCCTCAGGGGTGACAACGCATCTCCGTTTCGATCCGTAACCGAGCTTCTTTTTTTAAAAAAAAAACGATAGCACTAGGATTTTCTTCTGTATCGTAGGGGCAGTTTACAAATATAAATTTCACAAGAACAAATATCCACAGCCGAAACAATTTCTTTTAGGCCGTACAAATACTTGCTCCGTGCGAGATTCGAACTCGCGGCCCTTAGCGGCGTAACCGGCGGCGTAAATTATGGTACCGCTTGAAGCAATTTATATATATATATATTGCTTTTATGTTTTTTTAATTGCTTCAATCGGTATCATAATTCCATGCCGGTCACTTTTTATAGTTAACTAGAGATTCGCCCCGGCTTCGCGCGGATGATTTTTTGATCTCGACAACATATGCATGTATTATTATCTAAATTAAACCCTTCTCTTGAATTATTCTCACTATTGATAGAAACCACATCATAACCCGTTTCTTTGCGACTTTATTTTTTAGTATGTAGAGATAAATTGAAATAAATAAAGCAAATAAACGTGTCTATCCGAATCACAAACTGGCGATTTTTTCATTTTATGAATATTGGATATCATAAAATGAAAAAATCGCCGGTAGGTATAAATTATAAACAGTTTTTTTTAAAATATTCGTCTTCCTAGACAGTAAATGTCGCAAGGTACGTTAGAATAAATTAGAGGCTATGTAATTTAATAAGACATGCGGACGCTAGAACGATGTCGGCGTGTGTTAATAAATTAAATCTATTATAGTCTAAATTGTAACAAAAAATGGCGTATATTAATTGAAACTTGAGGGCAAGTTTTTTTACTCGTACAGCGAAACGCAACCAACGTTCTTGGCAATATACCTCGGGGAATACTGTCCTCAGTGTGATAATTTTAGTTTTTCGTTTATTTTGTAGTAATACATAGGATTTTGTTTTAATCTATTTATGAAAATAATGTTTCGTCTAAAATTGTTATTATAATATTTTGTGCTTATAATTTTTTACTTAACTCTATTATTGTTTTCACTATTGTGATCACTGTAATGGTTTTTTAATATTATAAAATGACAAGTGAGCACACAGTCCACCTGAAGTTAAGCGGATGCTGTAACCATAAACATTTACATCTATCGTCGATTTAGAATCAAAATGCTGACGAGTTGTCACATGGTCGTTTTATACGTGGTAGAGCCACGCTGCAGTTATATTACGGTTGTAGCACGAATGGGTCGGCTCGACCGGGGAAGGACCACGCTCTCACGGAGTACCAGCGTAAAATAACTGCTAAATACTGCTGTGTTTCTTATGGTGAGCGTAGAGCTCCGGAGACCATTTTTTATCGGAAACGAGGCATTCCATCATAGTACTCAGGGGTGACAACGCATCTGCGTTTTGATTCTTAATGGAGGATAAATGTAGATGTCTATGGGTCACAGCAAACATGCACTTACCATCAGGTGGACTGTGTGCTCGTTTGTTACCCTTATTCTATTTAAAAAACCCTGATGACTAAGGGAATGCCCCGTTACCGGTAAACCGGGGTCTTGTTAATAAATAGACTTTAGGCGATTTTACAGTAATAAATCTATGTATTATGACCATGTATATATTATACCCGTTTAGAAATTAAGGGAGGCCTGTGCTCAGGAGTGGGACGTATATAGGCTGTAACTTTATTACATATTATACCCATGTAATATGACTAAAGAAATCCGCATGCTCTATCAACATTCATACGTGATAAATATTATTCGGTCGAAGTTTTTGTTTTATATTCGTCCTCCTAGACTGCAAATGTCGCGAAGGTTAATAGATTATACTAGAATAAATTTAAAGCGATGTAATTAAATAACACATGCGGACGCGGGAAGGACGTCTGAGTTTTTTAGTTAATTAAATCTACTATATTCTAAATTGTAACAAAAAATGGACTGGTGCTGCAAAATTCCGCCTAGTAGCTTTGGACTAAACGGAAAGGCGTGCTAAGAGGCTTATTGGTGACCCGAATCAGGTTAAAATCAATCTTACTAGCCGTGAACACAGCCGCAAAGTAACCAGCTTTTCGGTTTTCTACAGGATGCATTTCGGAGAGTTTGCGCAGGAATCGCATAATTTAATTCTTCCCTCTCCCTTCTACCGTCGGACAACCAGACGTTCCAGACGACCAGATTGCTACGTCGTTAATCATGCGTACAACAAAGGAATGGAATAATTTGCTGGCATCTGTCTTTCCATCCGATTACAGTGCCCAAGCAGCACACAAGCGTTAAAAACTTCAATATACCAGCCCACATAGAGAGTTCTGTTAGAGGCGTATAAGAGTGTCAAAAAGAGATTGTATACATATAAGAGTTGTTTATGAATTATTATACAGCTCGAGCTGTATAAAGTCTGTATTATGGGATCTAAGTAAGCTTAGAGTTCTTAATCAGAATATGAAAACTCTACTATACAAATATAGATATTTTGTAAGACTTTAATCTGATTTTATCATTAAAGCTATACGGAAGCTGTTTTATGCATGCTATCACTTGCTTATTACAGCTCTTAATGTCATTATAGTACCATTCAAATATTATTTCTGGTGTATGCAAACACCAGAAACTTATTGTTATGGCGTAATTGTACACTTCTGTAAATACAGTAGTTTTATAACTTCTGTCTATGAGAGTGATATAAAACTAAAAAAATAAATAGCAGCTATAGTACAGATTAAGGCTGTATAAGTGATAGAATATCGCCATTTTGCATGCGTAATTGCGTTTTAAATATATTGTGCTAGTGCACAAATTTATTTGTTATTAATATGTGGATAAAAGAAAAAGATTTGGCTTAGTTTGAAGAAGGATTAAAAAGGAATATTAAAATATAACAAATTATCAACGAAATAATGATACTGAAGAATATAGAAATACTTTAATAAATCGACGTCTAATAAAAAAGTTCCGTAGCAAAAATTAAACATTGTTCTCATAATTGGTGTTACTTGTAACTGTAACTGTTTTGTCTTTTTATCTCATCATGGATGTCGGTGTCGCTTTTATTAAGCATACTGTATAGTTCTCTTTCTGCTTCTTCAAATGGCTTCAAATTGATAGCCCTTTCACACGACACCGTGGAGTGGTCTAACTGTCTAAAGGCATACAATTTTCATCCTTGACTAATTTGTTAGCATTTAATCGCTTATTTTTCTCACTTAAAACGCCTTTTGATTCTCACAAACTTGGTTGTACCAACTTGGTTGTGTTGTGTTGTGAAAGGGTAATTTTTTCCTTTCTCTATGTTTTCCACAATTTTAAATGACATATTTTCTTAAAAATTAAAATTTAATTTAATTAAAAATAAGCTAACTTACGTAATGAGCCGTGGTAGCTTAGATGGTTAGCGCTCGCTGTAAATTTCACAATACGCGAGCAAACCGGGTTCGATCCCCG